>JASCZI010090879.1:0-41195 GCA_036250425.1 Stylosanthes scabra
GACATGTGGGAAGAAGGCCAACAGATCACCCAGTTAGGAGGGTGGATCTAATGGAATATGGACAAGGAGTGAGAGGGAGAGGAAGACCTAAGCAGACCATCCATGATGTGGTTAAACGAGACCTAAACGTCAACGGTCTATCTGTAGACATGATACATGATAGAGCACAATGGCGTCGTTTGATCCATGTAGCCGACCCCACCTAGTGGGATAAGGCTTTGTTGTTGTTGTTGTTGTTGTTGTTGTTTTTCTTTCATTATTATCACTTTTTTTAATAGTAGAAGTTGTTTCTTAATTTTTTTTATGTCTTGTTAGACATATAAATAAAATTCTTTCTGTAAATAGGGATGAGGCAGTACTTGTGAAAAATAATGCTGAACATATATTTGAAACATTGGTTCCAAAGTTTCCATCTTCGATGAAGAATCTTGTGGGGATTGAATCAAGAGTGGAACAAGTGATTAGTCAAATAGGCCTTGGATTGAATGATGTTCGCTACATCGGCATATGGGGAATGGGTGGCATAGGTAAGACCACTATTGCTAGAGCAGTATACGAAACCATTCGTTGTAGATTTGAAGTTACTTGCTTTCTTGCTGATGTAAGGGATCAATGCGAGAAAAAAGATATTGTGCACGTACAAAAACAACTTCTTGATCAAATGCATATAGGTTCAACTACTGTTTATAGTGAGTATGATGGGAGGACAATAATTCAAAACTCTTTACGTCTCAAGAAGGTTCTTCTTGTTCTTGATGATGTAAATCATGAAAATCAATTAGAGAATTTGGCTGGGGAGCAAGATTGGTTGGGTTCTGGAAGCAGAATAATAATTACAACCAGAGACATACATTTGTTAAAGAAACAAGAGGTGCAAGAAACTTATGATGTTGAAGGGTTAGTGGAAAGTGAAGCCTTTAGCCTCTTTTGTTCGAAAGCTTTTAAACAGCCAGAACCTACAAAAGAGTTTTTGGATTTGTCCGAAGAAGTGGTCAAATATAGTGGTGGTCTTCCATTAGCACTTAAAGTTCTGGGTTCTCATCTTTATGGTAGATCCATTAAGGTTTGGCACAGTGCTATCGAACAAATAAAGAAATCTTCACATTATGAAATTATTAATGTATTGAAAATAAGCTATGATGGTTTAAGTGCTAATGAAAAGGACATTTTTCTAGATATTGCTTGTTTCTTTAAAGGAGATGAGAAAGATTACATAACAAAGATATTAGAAGGATGTGGTCATGATGCTGAAATTGGTATTGATATTTTGATTGATAGATCATTGGTCACATTAGGTCATAATAAGTTCGAGGTTACAGTAGTGAGGATGCATGATTTACTTGAAGAAATGGGCAAACAAATTGTAATTCAAGAATCTCCAAAGGATGCTAATAAGCGCAGGATTTTGTGGTGTTACAAGGACATTGACTCTGTAATTGCTGAAAAGCAGGTAAGTGTGATTCTTTCTCATTTATAGGATGCATAGAATTAATATAAGAATTTTACAATGTAATTAATATTCAATCACTATATTTTTTTCAATGGTTTTTTGAGGTTTAATTACTTGTTAGTCTTTATAATTTAATCAAAATTTTAATTTGATCTTTATAATTTTAAATTTATAATTGAGTTTTTGTATTAGATAAAAAAAAATTAATTAGGTTCTTCTATTTTTTTTAAAATACAAATTCTATTCGTTTTTGCATTGTATTTTATATAAAATAAATCATATAATATTTTAATAGCAAATATTTAACTTCTAAGATTAATTTTTTTCTTATGAAAAAATAATAACTAATAAGAATTTAATTATAAACTTTTATCTAATATAAAAATTAAATTACAAACTTTTAAACTATATAGTTTTTTTTTTTTACAAGAACTATAAAAGTCTAATTAAAAATTTGATGAAACTAAGTATAAGCTAAAATAATTAAAGCGATTCTAAATTGTTTATTTATGAGAAAATTATCAAAACTATCACGAAAGATTTAGACGCTGACAAAACTATTCATAAATAAAGGAAAAAATTTATACCAATGTGCTCTGCTTGTCAAAACTACTCAAACTACGCTAATTAGGAGTGTCAACTGTCACGTTTATCCTTAATGTTTGGATAATTTTGACAAATGAAATTCATCTTAATAATAAAAAACTATTTTTCTTCCTTCATGGATATTGGATACCCGAATATTTAATGGGTATTTTTGGTTTTTTCCACTCTCTATATACAGAAAATTGAAGGAGCTCATAGCATTGTTCTGTGTGATAAGACTGACATGCAGAAGACATTGGATTGGAGAGATTTTGATTTATCAAATTTCCGCCAGCTAAAGCTTCTCATTTTAGATGGCGTAGGAACTTCCATTCTGTGCAATATTCCTTTTAAATTAAAGGTTTTCCGGTGGAGAAATTGTCCAATGGAAACTCTATCCTTTGCAGATCATCAACATTATGAACTTGTTGAAATTGATCTGTCTGGTAGCAAATTGTACAATCATGGGATGGAAAGAAGGTAGACCTTTTCATCAATAACTCTATCAAATTTAGTTTTACTGCATTAACATTTTGAGCAAAGTTAGTAAACATGTGATATAATTTTTTTTTGTTTTGTTCAGTTTCTAAATAAGTTAGAGCACTTGAATTTGTTCCACTGCTCTAAGCTGAAGCAAACACCAGATCTTTCTGGGGCTCCCAATCTCAAAACACTTGATCTTCAGTGTTGTCGCAAGCTGAATTATATTCATCCGTCACTTGCACACCACAAGAGCCTTGTTGAATTGAATTTACGCGAATGTATACTTGTGCAAGAGTTTGAGAAGATTGCCAGAATTTGGGAAATGCATGAAACAATTATCGATTCTTACTGTAGATGGGATAGGCATATTGAAGGTACCCAAGACGATTGTAAATTTGGTTGGCCTGTCTGAGGTGGACTTTGACTACTGCAACTTTACTGGTGTTCCCATATCACATGGATGTTTTGTTGGCCTAAAGAAGTTGAAGTTTAGAGGATGCAGTGGGCTTAGTTGTGTTCTAAACAGCTGTCATGGTTTAGAGTCTCTTACAGTTCTGTATTGGCCTGAAAGTGAAAGTATAGGTAAGTTTTTGGGTTCTCTCTCTCATCTGACCTCTTTGACTAGTCTCACATTAAATGAATGTTTCATCACATCAGAAGAGCCAACCCCTTGCTACGATCTTGCCCAGTTAACATTGTTGACAGATTTGGATTTATCGTTCAACAGTTTCTTAAGATTTCCAATAAGTATCCATCAACTTCCCAGACTTACGTGTCTAATACTAACTATGTGCCCTAACTTGGAAGTTTTGCCAGAGCTTCCAACAAGTCTGAGAGAATTACACGTACAAGGTTGTGGTTCACTGGATGCATCCAATGTGAATGATGTTATATCAAAGGCATGCTGTGGCTTTGCAGAATCATCTAACCAAGATCCTGAAGACATCTTGCAAATGCGGATCGGTGGGAAGGAAACTCCAGCATGGTTTGATCATCAAGAAGAAGATAATGGAGTATCAATCTCATTCCCACATAATTGCCCTCCAACTGAAACCGTGGCACTTGCTTTATGTTTCCAATTTCATTATGACTACGGCTATGCCACAGATGGATCGACCACGGTGACCTTACTGACCTACAACGGTAAAGAATTCATTAACAACAGTTTATTGAAGATATTGGCCTTTGGAGATCCTGCGTGTATGTGCATTGTCTGCGTGAACGGTTACTATTTGAGTAAACTGTTATGCCAACCCAATCGCTTCCAATTGTTAACTCCCTACGGTAAGGTAGTGCAGAGATGTGGAGCACGTTGGGTGTGCAAGCAAGACATTCAAGATTTCAAGAAAACAGAATCAGAAGCAAGGAAAAGAAAAGCAATTGTTGAATTGAACACGGACATGATCTCAGATTGTTCACCTTCTAATGAATAAGATGCATGCGGTTGCCCCTCCACTTTATGAAGAAGACGAACAGCATGCTGTTACAGAGATATCTGAATATATTACATGTATGATTGCCAAGCTTAAATGTCTTCACCTAAATGGTTCCTGACATCTGAAGCTTTTGATAGATCTCATTGCATCCATCCAACTGCGATGTGAACCCAGAAACAGAGCAATTGAAGGGCGTATATATATATTTGGGGCAGATATTAGTTGTTCTTTATCTCACTTTTCACGTTGTTTCAACTAGTCCTAAAAAGTCATGTAATTATTTCAAGCCGAAGATCAGTTGAGTTTATATATAAATATAGGTATTTTAAATTTGTATTTTAGTTTGTAATTCTTTTTATTTCATTTTTGGGAAAAAGAAAATAATGCATTTGGTTCTGATATAGAAGAGCTTGTATGTGTTACGTGATTACTAGGAAATAGGAATGTGCATCTGTGTTACATTGCGTGTTTCTAATTGTGGGGGGTGGGGAGGAATGTGAATTGAATATTTGGAAGTTGTATTTCAGTTCATGTGTGATGCCCTTTTCTTTCTTTTTTCTCTCTCTCTTTTTGTGTGAATATATTGGCAAAATAATTTTAATCTTGACTCCATGTGTAAATTGTTGCAATGAGGATACAGTGATTTTTTTTAATGGGTTGGAGGGTTTTTAGGAAGATGGTGCTTGAGTAAGATTTGGCAAGCATAACTAGACAATTCAGATTCATTACAGAGGGAAGCACTATGTCAACTTAGTTGCAATTGTTGTAAGTTTCCACTTTTTTTAATCTGCGATTATTGATAAAGAATAACCTATATGTTGTATAGTTCTATGGGCTATGTCTTAGTTATAAGTTATAACTCTTTAGAACTTTGATCACTAATGTTTGAAGAAGAACAACTAAATTTTTATTATCACACATTCATAAATTCTTATTTAATAAACCTTTAATATGTTTGTTTCTTTTCTTTAAACTGCTGCACTTTTTTTATTTTTTTTCATTTTGAAGATATTTTTCCTTTTCAGCGTTGTGAAGGTCCAACTTCCAGAAAAATGAATGCACAGTGGACAGAAGCAAATCTCTCTCTTCCTAGATATGGTATATCTTCCATTTTTCAAGCAAGCTTAACTGGGCCAGGGTCAATAATTTGCCTTTTTCAATAAGTTCATGCTATGATGAAGAGAATAACTAATGAAAAGATGAATTTTTTTTTTTTTTATGAGAGGTTGAGATCTATCATGTGAAATTTTTTATTTTATTTTTATTAAATTTTAAAGTAAATCTATGGTATATTGGCTACCTAGCATATCTGTCTTCATCTATGTTGACATCTTGTAATATGTCTTTTATTGTAAATGCAGCATGAGCAGATCCATCTACTAACATTTGTAGTGGAATTTATTGATTCTGCAAATGAGGGTTTTCTCCAAAGTCACTGTGAAGTGTACCATGGATTTTTTTGCTGCTTTCATGTTTGGTACATTTCCCCTGTAAGCTACCATGATATTAGAATTAACGGAATCCTTTTCGAATTGGAAAGGCTTTCTTATTTACATTGTGCACTAATTACTTTGTTTAGAGATTAGGAACCAGAGAAGGTGATTATTTAAATGGAGAAATTGAAGGTGTTAATAACTGATTGCGAATTAACTTGCCAGCTTTCAGTACTAACTAACTAACCACTATATGAACATGATTTTCAGGTGTCCTAATAATTTTTGTTCTTCAATTGGCATCTGCTTTGCTTGTGCTTCTATTATATTCTCCTTTATTTTTGTTGAACAAAGACAAGAATCGGAAGTGTGAAACACTGAAGCTAGATGTCTTGCCAAGAAAAACTAAAAGACGGCTATATTTGTTGGCTCCATTTATTCTCATGTTCATCTTCCTCCTCCTCCAACCAAAATAATTTGTACGATCTTTCTAATACCAACGACGAAGGCACTTTATATGCGAAATTTCCTAGCTTATTTGTGGCAACATAAAAAACATCAACAGAAGATACTATTTATTTTGTATGGCAACCCATTTGATCGATATGGATTTTTAACTTCCAATATCAATGATGAGTAATTCTCTTTTTGAAATTTTAAGAGTTACAAGTTATGAAAAAAAAAAATAATAAGTTACAAGTTCAATGTATAAAAAATTTGACATAATAATCAAAATTTCTTACCTTAGATTTTGTTCATTTAATCAGAGTTTAATGGTGATAACATATTGTAATTTGTATCTCTGGAAAATTTGTACCACATTCATAATAATATACTTATCATCATATTACACTCATGAACCTTATATGACGAACCATAATATATTCATCATATATTACACTCATATCCCCTTGTACAAACAAAAAGTACTGTTAGCTTGCATCCATGCTTGTATATATTATTTGGGATTTGGGAAGATCCTATCTATAAGCATTCTTGAACAAATTAAATAATAATATAATAATAATAACTTATGGGAGCCATATTTGACTATAATGCATGCATGGTTTTCAAGATTGACCAAATTAAATAATGATATTTAGGTTTGGTGTACTGTGATAAACTATCTATATGTAACAGTTAAGTAGCCACTCAAAATATGTACGAGTATTCAATAATAATCAAATCAGTTTCTATATAAGAAGTTCATTATATTGTAATTGGTTTAAACACATAAAAGAAAAAAATATATAATTTATTAAAAAGAAAATTCATAAAAATTTAAAGTAGTGATGAAACATTTAAAGTATGTGATTAGTTGAGTTTAAGAAGTTAAAATCATATAACAATATCGGTATTATATTATAGATTTGGAGGTCCAATAATGTATAAAACAAACAATTATTTCATGACTTAATGGCTTAATGCACATGCCTGCTATATATTGGTTGAGAATAACAATTTTTATTATTTTTTAATCTTATGAGAGTGAAATAATAAAAAGTAATGCTAGGAAACCAAGAGCCAATAAATATAATTAGGGAAATAGTGGGTGATAAAAAGGAAGAGAAAAAAGAAAAAAAAATGATATTGGCTACCTATTATTTTTCTAATATTAACTCCTAAGATCTTCTATGTGATAAATTGCTGTAGGGTATAAAAATAAGTGAAACGTTTGTATTTTTCTCATGGAAAACTTGGCTTTGACACAAGATTCGAGTGTTTACCTTTTCTTTTATTCCTAGTTTAGGACATATATGAGTGTATCACGTGTCTTCATTATTATTGATCACCCCTCTCAGCATTACTGTGTCTCCTTCGTTATTATTTATACAATTATACCTACCATCAAGAACCTCTTGAGCTCACTTGAGTGATATACTGATATCTTATTATTCAACATACAGCACACTGAACCGATACACATACATCACTATCCAATTCTTGAAGCTTATACCATAATATGTCTTCCAGCTCCTCTTGTGCTTCAGTCCCACCACCTCCACCAAGAGCATGCACCTATCACGTGTTCTTGAGTTTCAGGGGTGAAGATACTCGCGGACGATTTACTAGCCATCTCTATGAGGCCCTCAACAGGAAGGGAATCACTACGTACAGAGATGATAACAACCTTCGCAAAGGCGATGTTATTTCAGATGAACTCCTGAAAGCAATTGAAGAGTCTATGTTTGCTGTCATAGTTCTCTCGCCAAACTATGCTTCATCCACATGGTGCTTGGATGAGCTCTGCAAGATCCTTGACTGCAAGAATAAGCTGGGGTTACATTTGGAAGTAGTGTTCTACGGTGTGAAGCCTTGTGATGTGAGGCATCAAATAGGAGCCTTTCAGGAAGCTTTCAAGAAACACCAACAGAGACATGACAGTCACAAGGTTAAGAGATGGAAAGATGCGTTATCTCAAGTTGCTGACTATTCTGGTTGGAGCTCCCAAAATCGGTAAGCTCTAGTCAATCCTTGACTTCATTTGTTGTTACTCATTTCAAACTCTTAAATCCATAATTAGATCAAAACTAAATAATTTCTACAATAACCTAACAATAAACACTGAAGTTAGGTGGTGAAACACACAAATCCTTTTGGACATACATAAACACGTACAATTAATTGAATAGAAATATAGGAAGAAAAACACAAAAAAAACTATGATAAAAATAGTAACTTTTTTTTAAGAGAAATAACTCAATAAATGAGGGGAAAATAGAAATTTATTGACCCAGAAATTTAGAATGATAATCATTTACCTAAAGAATAACGTATACATTGCTTGCACAATTTAAAAATCCCTAATCAATCTTCAACCATTTAAATAATAGATCTAAGTAAATCTTGTAAACGTGACTTGTTTATGCATGTGTTAGCGATGACTTAAATCAATTGATATAAATCCAATCATAGCTAGGTAATCAATAAAAAATTATGTCAACATTAGTCAACAACTTAAATTAGATGTTCTATTTCTTTATATTTTGGATGTTCTGATTTTAAATTTCGGATGTTCTGTTTTTAAAAAAATATAAAGTTGGCTGAGGTTTCTTTAGGTTTCGAATGTTCTACCGCTTCCATTGTAGATATTCTATAAACAGTAGTTTGAGATGTTATATTTTTTGTTGGTTGATTTGTTGGTTAGAAAATTATTGGTTACCTATACTTTTTCATATCCACGCATATATCAGTACGGTGGTTGCCTTGTTTTTCTTTTATGTCTTGCTAGACTTACAGAGAAATTATGTTTCCATGAATAGAGACGAGGCAGTGCTTGTGGAAAAAATTGCTCAACATATCCATGAAATGTTGATTCCGAAGTTGCCATCTTCAATGAAGGAGCTTGTAGGTATTGAATCAAGAGTGAAGCAAGTGATTAGCCACATGGGCCTTGGTTTAAATGATGTTCGCTATATAGGCATCTGGGGAATGGGCGGCATGGGTAAGACCACTATTGCTAGAGCAGTCTTTGAAGCCATTCGAGATAGATTTGAAGTTACCTGCTTTCTTGCTGATGTAAGGGAGCACTGTGAGAAAAATGATATAATCCACATACAAAAACAACTTCTCGATCAAATGAATATTAGTTCGAAAGCTGTTTATAGCGAGTATGATGGGAGAATAATAATTCAAAACTCTTTACGTCTCAAAAAGGTTCTTCTTGTTCTTGATGATGTAAATCATGAAAAACAATTAGAGAATTTGGCTGGAGGGAAGGATGGGTTTGGTTCCGGAAGCAGAATAATAATTACAACTAGAGACGTAGAAGTGCTAAAGGAACAAGAGATGCATGCAACTTACAAGGTTGAAGGTTTAGTGGAAACTGAAGCCTTTAACCTCTTTTCTTTAAAAGCTTTTAAGCTGCCAAAACCTACGGAAGAGTTTTTGGATTTGTCCAAAGAAGTGGTTAAATACAGTGGTGGTCTTCCATTGGCCCTTATAGTATTGGGTATCCATCTTAGAGGTAGATCTATTGCTGTTTGGCATAGTGCTATTGAGAAAATAAAGAATTCTTCCAATGCTAAAATTATTGATGTATTGAAAATAAGCTATGATGGTTTAGATTCTGAGGAAAAGAATATTTTTCTAGATATTGCATGTTTCTTCAAAGGATGCGGGAAGGATTATGCAACAAAGATATTAGAAGAATGTGGTCATCATGCTGAAATTGGTATTGATGTTTTGATTAATAAATCGTTGGTCACAGTAGAGCAAGATCGTGATGGGAAGAACATTCTAGGGATGCATGATCTGCTTGAAGAAATGGGCAAACAAATTGTAATTCAAGAATCTCTGAATGATGCCAGCAAGCGTAGCAGATTATGGTGTTTCGAGGATGTTGATTCTGTACTTAATCAAAAGAAGGTAGATATCATTTTTTATCAACTATGAGATGGATAGAGTTAAATAAGGAAACTATTTTTTTGTTTTTGTTTTTATGGTTATGTCTTTTCTTGTGTATGCAGGAAACTGAAGCCACCCATAGCATCGTTCTACACAATATGCAGAACTTTAAGACTGAAGTGCGTTGGAAGCATTTAGCTTTCTCAAATATAGGCCAACTAAAACTCCTCATTTTAGGTCTAGTGAATGCTCCCATTCTCAGCAATATTCCTTGTTCATTAAGAGTTTTGCTTTGGAAATATTGTCCATTGAAGACTCTGTCCCTTACAGATCAACGCTATGAACTTGTTGAAATTGATCTGTCTAATAGCCAAATTGCACAGTTATGGGATGGAACTAAGGTAGCCCTTTTCATCAAGATCTCTATCAAATTTCATTGCATCAACATTTAAAACAAAATAAAATAATAATGATGTGTTTTTTGTTTGTTTGTTTCTTTAGTTTCTAGAAAATTTAAAGCACCTGGATCTGTCATTTTGCACCAAGCTGAAGCAAACACCAGACGTTTCTGGGGCTCCCAATCTCAAAACTCTTAATCTTGAGGAATGTGAGAATCTGAATTATATTCACCCTTCTCTGGCACACCACAAAAGCCTTGTTGAATTGAATTTAAGGTACTGTGACCGTCTTCAAATATTTGCAGATAAATTGGAGATGAGTTCCCTGGAGAAACTAGATCTACACGGTTGCACTAGTTTGAGAAAACTGCCAGAATTTGGAGAATGCATGACAAAGTTATCTATTCTTTGTTTGGGTGATACATACATAAAAGAGCTACCCAAGACGTTTGAAAATTTGGTTGGCCTATCTGAATTATACTTAAGTTCGTTGGAGTATACTGATTTTCCAGTATCACTTAGGCGATTTGTTGGCCTCAAGAAGTTGAGGTTAGGTGGATGCCGCATGCTTTATCTTCCATACTCCATTCGTGGGTTAGAGTCCCTTACAGTTTCGCATTGTTCTGACATTCCAAATATCCATGAATGCTTTGTTAGCTTAGCTTGGTTGACAGATTTGGATATGTCATCTAACAGCTTTGTAAAGGTTCCAATAAGTAGTCATGAACTTCCCAGGCTTACACGTCTTAAGCTAAATCGTTGCAGAAATCTTCAAGTTTTGCCGGAGCTTCCATCAAGACTAAGAGAATTACAAGCAACAAATTGCAAATCATTGCATTTATCCGAAGATTCAAATGCCATATCAAAGGCATGTTGTGTCTTTGCAGAATCAGCTACCCAAGATGGTGAAGAAGAAGAAGGCTTGTTGCAAATGTTGATCTCAGGGAAAGAAATTCCAGCATGGTTTGTCCATCAAAGAGAAAAGGACACTATATTAGTGCCGTTACTACGTAATTGTCCTTCAACTGAAATCATGGCACTTGCTCTCTGTTTCATGCTAGAAAGTGATACCCACTATGACATACAACCTAAGGTGACCAGCAACGGGAAAGAATTCATCAACAAGAGTCTATTTCAGATGAAGTTGGATAAATATTCTCAGCATTTGTTCATTGTCTGCTTGACTGGTAACCATATTAGTAACCTGTTAGGCCAATACAATCACTTCCGTATGGTAATTCCTTCCAGTTATGGTGCTGGTACTGTCAAAGTAAAGAGATCTGGAGCACGTTGGGTGTGTAAGAAAGACATTCAAGATTTCAAGAAATGAAAACCCCAAACAGAAAAAAAATAAAAGCAACTTCTGAACTGAACATGGAAGTCATCTCACATTCTTCATCTTCTAGGAATAAGATGCCCCTCGGCCGCTGGAGCTGGAGGAAGAAGAGTTAGAGCACAACTCACAAAGTAATTTGTTTGCCTTTTAATATAAAAGTTAGTGAATTCTTTTAACTATTCCTGTCATTGAAATTGTCATTTATTTTAACAAATAATTTTTCGATGTTGGAGAATTTTGCTTCGGGGCTTGAACAAATAAGCCAAAAGGTTTGAGGTTTTACGATGGGTTTTGGCGGTAACATGGCTCGTGGTTCGGAGATAACAACTCTGGCAGCGGTGGTAGACCTCCATTCGCTCTGCAAAAGATTGGCACACTAAGCAGCAACAGAGATGAAGCCACGAACTTGCAAGTTTGCTTCAAGCCAACGAAACATGCACAACAAATAGTAGAGCCTCAAATTTAATAAATCTTGTATATTGATTGTTTTATTTCAAACATGTATCAATTTAAGATTATGTACGTTGTTAAGCTATTTGAGCTTTGATTCATTTTACAAAAAGGATAGCAAAGCTCAATGCAGTACCATGCATTAGGCACGAGGAAATTTCACTTTTCAAAATATCTCAATTGCCAAAACAATGTAGATGATAGATCACCAGGAAGTTGGTTTGAAATGGCTGAGTTTTGGATTTCACATATCATTTTTTACCTGAGCAGTTTATGGTCAAGGTAGAAAATCTATGTTTATATCTATTAGAGCCTAGGGGGAGTATTGTAATTATACAGATTAGTTAAACTAATTATACAGCTGGTAATTAGTTGGGTTGATAATTAGAATTCTGTTTTTTGTTTGCTGAGCTGGCTAAGTTAGTTACATTTCCCTCCCTGTATATAAGCTTAAGTTTCGAGATCAATCAAGTTAGAAGATCATTTCCTCACTGTTAATAATATACTCATCATATTACACTCGTTCCCTTTTTTACACAAGAAATGCTATTTGTTTGTATTAGAGATATTAAGAGAGTTAAAAAGTAGTTGGATGTTACAGCAGTCGGGATTTTTTTTATAAATAAATAAAAAAAATTATCGAAATTACACGTACAGATGGGGTCACAGAAACTTATATTTTTAGACATTCTTTACTTATTTCAGATTTTGCAATTAAACACGTATTTTAAATTTGCAGAACTCGAGATACACAAAAAAATAAAATATTGAACCTATCTCGCGCTCTCAAAGAAAAGAAAGTTCCCTTACTGCTGCACTGCACTTGGTTTAATTTCGTAGTTGTAAGAACCTGACCGGACCGGTCAGTTTGACTGAAAAATCGATGAACCAATAACTTGGTTGGTTCGAGCATAGAATTGGATCGTTTCTGCATTTGAATCGGCCGGTTCGTATAAAATCACCCAGTTCACTGTCAAACCAGTCAAAATCGCCCGATTTGACATCAAACCGTGAACCGGGCGACCCTATGGTGTAGCAGTCTTCTGGAGATCCACCATACTCCCACTCTCTTTTGATTTTAATTTTTTGAAAAAAAGAAAGAGGGGAGGTTCGAAGCCTCATCTTCGGACGAGCGATTGTGACCCGATTGTGACCCGATCGGTTCAATGACCAATCTGATTTTTTTTTGGTGTCTAATCTGATTCTTACAATTATGTTTAATTCAATGCATTCTTGTAAAAAAAAAAAAATCATTGCATTCATTTATAAATTATTATAATACTCATTATTCCTCATCATTGTGCCTCACTCAATAATAACAACTTTTTTTTTTGTTTTTTACCTAATAAGAAATAACATATATATTCTTATTTTTCTTTATTTTTGTAACAAAATGAATAATAATATGCAAATTAAAACTACTAGCTTATAAAACTTGTTAATGAGAAACAAAAAGGATTTTGTTAATCTTGTTGAAGAAATCAAAATATATTTAGGAAAAAAATATAACTTTTTAGGTCAAGTAACCAAAAAAATGAAAAAACATAAACTAAAATTGAGAACTATATTTAGGAAATTATTTGAGGCAGATGAGGAAATTAAATCTGAAGCAGGGAATTATTAAACATTAACTTACCAGCAATAAGCATAATGATAAATTAGTATATCATACTATCAAGTAATTAATGTCTAAGTAAATGAGGGTTTTAACTTTTAAGCATTTCCCGAGAAAAAAGGTTTTCTATTTTTTAATGAGAGCATAGGTGAATTAAAATCAAATTAATAAGATAGATGGTCGCTTGTGTCTGGTTAAGTCAGTTTTGCCCTCTATTCCAGTGTATCAAATGCAGGTTAATCTTTTCCCCAAGAAAGTGTGTGATAAAATTGATTCTTTGATGAAACTGTTCCTTTGGAAAGGAAAAACTGATGGAAGGACGCTCAACATGGTCAGCTGGGGAAATATCACAGCACCAAAACAGTGGGGAGGGCTTGGTCTTCGTGATAGTCTCTCGGTTAATTATGCTCTTCTTGGGAAGCTGGTTTGGCAGCTGCTCGCTTGCAAGGAGAAATTATGGGTGAAAATCTTGTTTGAAAAATATATGTCACAACCTTCAACTGATATTATTGATGTCTCGTCAACTGCTTCTAGCTGCTGGAAAAATATTTATAAGACCTTTCAAGTTCTTCGGGATGGCTATCAGTGGTATACAGGTAACCCCTATCAATCTTTATGGCATGATCACTGGTCACCATTTGGTAAGCTTGGTCCTCAAATACCCTATGTTCATATTAATGAGCTTGACTACACCCTTGAGGATGTTCTTCATAATGGCCAATGGATGCTGCACAATCTCGCTTCCCCTTTACCTGAAAATTGGGGTCTTTTTCTTCGCAATCTAATGCCCCCTCGCCATGGTGTTCTGAATCCGGGGTGGTACTGGCAGCCAAACTCTTCGAAGACTTACTCTACAAAATCTGCTTATTTGTGGATTGCTCATAGAAAATTTCAGTGGCACATTAATGGTGATTGGAGCTGGCTATGGAGATTGCCTATCCCTGAAAAGGTAAAATTTATTTGGTTAGCTTTGCATGATGCACTCCCTACTAATGTTTTCAGATTCAAGCGACACCTTTCTTCCTCGGATATGTGTCATCGCTGCAACAACGCCTCCGAAACGATTCTTCACTGCTTCAAGGACTGCCCAAAAGCAGCTGCAGTATGGAAATTACTTGATCCATCAATTCTAAGTTTTAATTTCTCTGGTCCTCCTATTTCCTGGCTTCGGAATGCATTGGCTGGCAATGTTCATATCCTATCCGCAGGTCTTTGGTGGATTTGGCGGAGTAGATGTCAGGAGGCTTTTAATCCTAGAGATCCTTGGCCCTCTTTGAAAGTTGCAAGCTTGGCTCGGCAAACATCAAAAGATACTTCCACTATTAAAACCTCTATTTCTTCCCACCCTGTTTCGTTTCCTCATCGGTGCTGGAAGCCGCCTCCTGCTCATCTTTATAAGATAAACTGCGATGCTAGTATCTTCCAGAATAGAGGCATTGCTGGTTTCGGATGTATTTTGCGTGATTCTAAAGGCATCTTCTTAAAAGGCTGCATGGGCGCTATTCCCACTTGGAGTATTTTTAGATGCGAATTGTTCGCCATTTGGAGAGGGCTAGTCCTATCTTAGGAGTGTGGTCTCAAGGAAATTTTTTGCGAGTCTGATAGTCTTGATATTATTTCGAATCTCCAACTGCCTGCTGATGCCTTATGCGGAAAAGATGGTGATTTGTTCCAGAAAATTCATGAATTATTGCTCCTTCCATGGACTGTTCATTTTACTTTCGTTCATAGAGATGGCAACAAAGCTGCCGATTGGCTAGCTAGGAGGGGTGCTTACAATAAGAGCTTGTATTTGGAATGGATTAACCCTTCTCCTGAACTTTATCACTTACTGCAGAGTGATTTAGCTTAGTTTTCTTTGTTTTTGTTTAGTCACAAAAAAAAAAAAAAAAACACTAATAAGATAGATAAAATATACATAGTAGTGCAGTAGAACAGTAATTAGGTGGATGTTACAATACTCTGCTATTGTTTGGAGTTTTGAAACTCCATTTTTTGTAATTGAAAATTTTCATTAAATGCTCATCTGAAAATACTACAAACACATTTATTTTGATTTTTGAATTATATTTTCATTAAATAACAAACACTTACAATAATAATAATAATAATAATAATAATAATACAAACTATCACTAGTGGTGGTTTAATTTGATTGATGAGTTATATATATCAAAATATATGTCATTTTTATTTTTAATACATAACTTAATTCTATAAAAGAATTAACATATTTATTATAGTCTTGAGATATATAGTCAATAATAATAGATAACAAATTAAATATTTATTGTTAGAAATTAACTGAACGATAGCTACTCTAATGAATATTATATAAGGGAACCCTAAATGATATTTTCTAAGATAACAAATTAAATATTTCTTCTTCTTGTTTTCCTTTCTTTTACATTACCAAAATAAAAATGATTTTTTGTTATACAAAACTTGCAATTTTATGATAAACATATATTTTATTTTTTATTTTGAAATCTAAGTCGTTACTTGAATAATTTATGATAAATATTTGTTAACTTAATTATTAGTAACTTATTAACCGGAACCAAATTATACGATCTGAAACAAATTGACCCGCTCAACCTGAATCCGTTTAAATAGTGAGTTATATGATCCGAGCCAAATTGACCCGCTTTTAAATGAATTGTGATTTTATTGACTCGACTCGTCCATATTTACGAGCGATCCGAGTCAATCCGTGAATCACGACTCGTTTTGATGGCTCTAGTCACTGTGTCCATCTAACATGATTAAACATGCTAGTAAATAACACTAATTAATAACACTAATGTTTTTTGCCTTTTCAAAAGATATTATAGTATTTCGGAGTCCGAGGGTTCGAGATAGGTCCAATATTTTATTTTTTGTGTATCACAAATTCTATAAATTTGAGAAACGTATTTATTGTATTATAAGCTTGCAAAACTCAAGATAAATAAAAAGTATCTAAAAAATATAATTTTTTGTGATTGTGTCTATACATGTAATTTTAGTATTTTTTAATTTATTTATAAAAAGAATCCGGAGTAGTGGTTAGTAGATTAATATTTATGAGGGTATTTATGATGGTAGTTGGTTAATACTAGTATAAATATGTAGCTTGTCCATTGTATCAATCATACTTGAGATATATTAATCTATACACAATCTTCTCTTTTATCACGTGTCTTATGTTCTAACAGTTTCAATGCTTGTATGTGATTAGATGAGTTTAATTAAAAGTTAAAATCATATATAATATGTGTATTATATTATAAATTCGGACAACCAATGATGTAATAAACAAAAAATTATTTCATGACTTAATGCGCATGCCTATTACATAGTAGTTAAGCATGTCACTGTCCTAAATCCTCAATGGGTGATTCATTTGGATGGGTAACATTTTGGTCAATAGCTTTTACGCGAAGTGAAAGAGAAAAGAAAAGAAAAGAAAAAGACAAACAGTAGGTGGAAATCTGAAGAGGGATCTCGTTCTATACTTCTATACCTAACCCTGATGCTTTTTAAGAAAGACAAAAGAGTATTATCAATATTATTTTTTTAGCATATGCAATTGTAATGATACACGATATATGATAAGGGATCTGATTTAATTCATTTTTTATGTTATGACAGGTGAAATAATAAAGGAAGCTTATTAGCGGTATACTCGGTATACCGCTTTAGCGGTATACTCGGTATACCTGTAATCTGTAACCGTTGATTTTGATTTATATTTATATTTTAAATTTTTTTAATCAAAATCAAAGTTATAGATTACAAGTATACCGAGTATACCACTAAAGCGATATATCGAAAAACTTTCCAATAATAAATTGCTATTGGGCATAAAAATAAGTGAAGCATTTGTTTTCATTCCCGGAGAACTTTGCTTTGACACAAGATTTCATTGTTTTAATTTCATTATTGATTACAGTCCTGAAATGATTTACTTAAACAAGTGGTTAATTAAGTAACTTAAAAATAATGTCATTATTCTCATTAAAGAATGTGTGTTTACACGTGTTGAGAAACTGCATTGTTTCCGCAAAACATTCAACGACGTTCTTCGGTCATCGTTCTTCGTTATCTTCTTCTTCCTCCTCATCCTCCTTCGTCGTCGTCGTCTTTCTCCTCCTCCTCCTCCTCCTTCGTCAATGTCGTCTTCTTCATCCTCCGTCATCGTCGTCCTCTTCTTCTTCTTCTTCTTCTTCTTTTTCTTCTCTGTTTTATATTGATGTTGTTGTTGTTATTGTCGTTGATGCTGCTGCTGTTGTTATTGTTTAATACGCAGAAATAGAAAACAACATTGAGCAGAAATGGAAATTCATAATGAGCAGAAATGCAAAGCAGAAATAAATTCACAACAACATCAACACCTTGAAGCAATAGAATCTCAAAATTGCGTAGAAATTGAAATCCATAATGAGCAGAAATGCAAAGCCAAAATGAGCAGAAACACAAAAACACAAACTATAATGCATGAACAACCAAACTAAGAAACACTAAATTAAATCGAAAAGGAAATTAAATTTCTTCTGTATTGCAGAAATAAATTCACAACAACAGCAATACCTTGAAGCAACAGAATCTCAAAATGCGCAGAAATGAAAATCCATAATGAGCAGAAATGCAAAGCCACAATGAGCAGAAACACAAAAATACAAACTATAATGCATGAACAACCAAACTAAGAAAATCAGAAGAAGAAAACAAAAATGATGACGAGATCTAACAACATTATAGAGAACAAAAACGCAAATACACGAAGTATATGCACAGATCACGTCACAATTGAAAAAAGAGCATAACAGAGTTGCAGTAATCACGCAATGAAAGAAGAAAACACGAATCATCAATTTTCAAATCATAAAATTCAGAATGAAAACAAAAGCGACAATAATAACTAACAACATTACAGAGAACAAAACACAATTACCTCCAATATATGCATAGATCGCGACGCAAATGAAAATCAAAGCAGAAAGAAGTTGTAGAAAGAAGGAGGAGGACGAAGAACCAAGCTCGAAGAATGAATAACGAAAAATAGAATTGAAAATTATGGTGCCTCCAATAACGATATATTAGTTATATAAGAGGAGTGAGGCACATGCTGTAATTTACTTGATTAGCCACTTGGTTGACAAAACCACTTGGTCAACTAGATTTATTGAAGAAGTATTTACTTCAAATTTGAGGCTAACCAAATAAATATAAATTGGATCATTTCTTTTAATTTCCTTGACACATTAATAAATTAGAGATAAAAAAAATATTCATTTTAATTTTTAAAATTTAATTTTAAGGTAACATCTAAAATAAGAGGTTTATGTCAAATGAAAACGCATGACATATTTCAAGACAAAAGAATATATAATATTGATAATAGAAAATTATAATTAAAGAAAAGAGTTTGAGAGAGAAAATTTTCTAAAATTAGGACCAATAGAGAAAACTAAATAAATTATTACAAACTATTACTATTTATATTATGCTTGTCTAATCTTAATGGATTCTCTTAACCTTGTCAGTTGGGACCGATTGGTGGCTCCTAAGAGATTTGGAGTTCTTGGTATTAGAGATAGTTCTTGTGTTAACCTTGCTTTTTTGAGTAAGCTGGTTTGACAGATGCTTCATAATAAAGACAAACTCTGGATGCAACTTTTAGGAGCTAAGTATTTAAAATCCAGTTCAGTTGATAACTTCACTTATACTAACCGAGACTCTTCTTGTTGGAAGGGTATTTGCAAAGCCTATACTACTATTAAAGATGGTTTTCTTTGGAATATTGGTAATGTGTCTCAATCCTTGTGGCATGAAGCTTGGTCTCCTTTGGGATGTCTTGACAATCTCTTGAATTATGTCCATATTCATGATTTGGATTTGAAGGTGAAAGATGTCCTTTGCAATGATCGCTGGGATTTTGATAAGCTTCATACTATTCCTGCAGATATTCTCTCCATCTTATCTAGTTTGAGATCTCCTGTTTCTCCTCATTCTTCCAGTGGTTGGTGTTGGTGGTCCTCGAGTTCGAAAATGTATAGTGCTAGAGATGGTTATTTGTGGCTTGCGAAGCATCACTTTGAGTGGGATGAGTCATTGAATTGGCTTTGGGTTTGGAAGCCTCCTGTAGCTGAAAAGATTAAAGTTCTTATTTGGATAGCTCTTCTTGACGCCCTTCCTACAACTGTTTTTCGTCATAGGAGACACCTTTCCTCTTATGCTATTTGCCTGGCTTATAACCTTGAAGTGGAAACTGTGTCCCATTGTCTCTTTGGTTGCAATTTAGCTATGGAAGTTTGGGCCTGTATTGATCATAATTTCATTGTTTCCTCCTCTAGCACACCCCTCCTTGTGTCCCTTCGGAGTTCCATGTGTGGAAGGGAATGTTTAGTTGCTGCTGGTCTCTGGTGGATTTAGAGAAATTGGTGTAATAGAGTTTTTAAGTCCGAAGCTGCTTGGACTTCTCAGCAGGTTGCTATATTTGCTCACCATTCGGCTTCGGAGTTTCTCGGCTTACATTCGAGGTACTTCCCTAATTTCAATCATGTTGTCATCTCTTGGACCCCTCCTCCTAAAGACTTCTTTAAAGTGAATTGCAATGCGTTTGTTTTGTTGGATTATCATTTGGCTGGTTTTGGTTGTATTATTAGAAATAAGAATGGGGGCTTTGTGAATGCTTGCTCGGGTAGTACTCCTTGTTGGGAAGTTTTTTGTTGTGAATTATTTGGAATTTGGAGGGGCCTTGTCTTAGCTTGGGAGTGTGTGCTCAAATCTATCATCTGCCAAACAGATTCTATGGAGGTTTGCTCTTTTCTTATGAACGCCACTTATTGTGAGTTTGTTGCTAATAGAGACCTTTTTGATAAGATCTCTGAGTTTCGCCTTCAATCTTGGGAAGTTCATTTTGAGTATGTCAACCATAATTTCAACAAAGCAGCTGATCTTGTTGCTAAGTTTAATGCTAGGATCATGAGGACTATGTTGAATGGCTTGAACCTGGTCAAGACCTTCACCATGTTCTTGTTTCTGATCTAGCTTAGCTTTGTTTCTCCTTTTGTCACCAAAAAAAATCTTAATGGATTATACCCCCAATAATACTATTCCTAACACAAGCCTAGACTTTGACCCCTAACATTGTTTGTAAGGAAGAATTTACTTTAATTTGTGACTAACCAAATAAATATGAATTGGTTATTTTTTTAATTTATTTGACTTATTAATAAATTAGAGACAGAAAATATTTATTTTAGTTTTTAAAATTTAATTTTAACATAATAACTAAAATAAGAAATTTATGTTAAATGAGCACCGCATGACATATTTCAAGATAAAAGAATATTATTCAAATGACAAATTAAAAAGACATATAATATGTTCCTAAATAATTTTAAAATTAATTTTTTAAAAATGATAGAAATGATAAATATTATTCAAATAACAAATTATACGGGTGAATAATATATTCTTAAAAATTATAGTAATTAACACCTTAAAATAAGTAGAAAAAGCGGCTGAACAGGCGTGAAGACGCTAGTGTTTAATAATTGGAATTACTTTTTGTTGGTATCGTACAATTTAGTCCAATTTAATTGATAAAAAGTATGTACATATTGGATAAAAATATTAAAATAGCCCCTCATAATTACATCAAAAGACAACGAGCTCCTGAAAAAAAAAACTCTATTCTCGTCCCTGTTCTTTAATTCATGAGACTTTTCGGCCCTCATTTTTGTTACATCATGAGGGGCCAAAAAGTCTCACAAATATGGTAGTCGAATCGCACGATTCTGAATCGTGAATCGTGCGATTCGATACGAGTTAGAGGGCTGATGATTCAAATTAGTGACCTGAATTGGATAGGTATTGGAATCGAGCGATTCAAGTTGTGAATCGCACGATAAGGTTCAGAATCGTATGGAGTTACTATTCAAGGAAGAAGTAGAAGAAGACTATTGGCATCAACAATGGCGTTTAGAGATAAAGATCAACGGCTTTTTTTGAGTTACTTCAATGGAAATCGTGCACCAATCCCTCATTCTTTATTCTTATCCTTATCTATCTTGAAGCAAGATTAGCACAATACATAGCAAGAAATGAAACAACAAAAACAAACAGGCTCCTTTCATGTGCTTCTAATAAATGTGCTTCTAATAAATGACTGAACTTCCAGATGATCTTCAATATAGCTTATGGTTATGATCTTATCTTTGATGAGAAGGGAACAACACTAATGCGACATCAGAAGGGGCATATGGCAATAATCATCTCTAATGGTGCGTTTGGGAGAAAGACTGAGACTGGGAGACAAAGACTGGGGGACTGAGACTGAAATGTTAGTCAATATGCACAACACTCAAGAGGGGGGGTGAATTGAGTGTATAAAAAACAATGATAAATTTTCGCGGAAGTATAAGAATTAAAGAACTAATAACAACACAAGTGCTTGTACTAGTATTTTTCCAAGGGACTAACTCAATTGCTAGCCACATATAAGGAGCTTGTAGTTTCCAAGAGCACTTGATATAAAGATAAATAACAAGAATATAAAGGAGATTGAGTTTAGAAAGATAATACACAATGATATATAGTGGTTCGGCACAATCCTTGCCTACGTCCACTATTTCTCAATCACAATTGAGAAGTTCCACTAAACCACCAAGCTTCAAGGTGCTTGACAAACCTTTACAACAAGAGCACTTGAATCTAACACCTCACGGTATATGATCTCCACCAAGCTATTAAGCCATTCCACTCGAAGTATTCCCAACTTCAAGATTTCCCTTGAGTGCTTAATAAGACAATAACCCACGCCACTCGAAGCAATCCCAACTTCAAGATTTTCCTTGAGTGTTTATTGTACTCTTGAAATCCTCACC
Organism: Stylosanthes scabra; assembly: GCA_036250425.1. Lineage (NCBI taxonomy): Eukaryota > Viridiplantae > Streptophyta > Magnoliopsida > Fabales > Fabaceae > Stylosanthes > Stylosanthes scabra. The sequence continues at coordinate 22,410 of JASCZI010090879.1, forward strand.
GACTATAGTGTTTATCAATGCTCACCTCTTTAGAGAATCACACTCTAAGATCACTCAAATAAGAATTGTAGAAAGAATGAAAGCTCTCAGAAAGAGTAGATGAATTACAATTAAAGCTCTATGAACCAATCTTTGGTTATCTCTCAATTATGTGCAAAAAATACTTTGAAATGATGTAGAAATTGAAGCATAAGCACAATGGCTCTTAGAATATATGTTTTGTATGAAATGAGGCTCAAAACATCTATTTATAGACTTCCCAAGTTTAATAAACGTTTAGGAGATAGTGGGAAGGAGCCATTTTGTCAAAACTAGCCATTATGAGTGTTTTCAGCATTCAGAATAGATTCCAGGGTTGTTGGAATCGATTCTACACATAGCCGTTGCAGAATTTTCAAATTTTGCACCTCAGAATCGATTCCAGCTTACGCCATTTCGCAGAGTCGATTCTGGCTATTGTTTGTGCCTAGAATCGATTATGCTTATGCCAGAATCGATTCTAGAGTGTAAAATCACTCTAAACTCAGTTTTCTCAACCTTTTAAACATATATAAGGTATATGGATCAATTTTTTAAGATGTATAACCTTTAAAACATATTTTGAAACATATACGAATGTATAACGGCTATAAAACATTAATTGTTTTAGAATCGATATTTTGTAAAACATTTTTAAGTGAGTGTGTGAGAGAGATAATAAAATTGGTTCTTGACAAGATAAATACCTAAGTCCTAAGACACTAAACCTTCTTTAATGTTGTGGTCTTCATCTTCTTGTCGTTGTTTGCTTGCTTTCAACGCTTATCCTCAACTTCAATGTTTGTCATTCATCAAAACCTAATCAAATGAACTTATGCATATCATAACATGATTAACAATTTCCCCCTTTTTGATAATGACAAACATTTTGAGGATATGAACATTTAGTTGTAAAACGTTGCAAGAAGTTTCCCCTGAACTTATGCATTATTCCCCCTAAAAAGGTGCATACCAATTTTCATATAAACGAATATATTTTCTCAAAATATAATATATCCTCAAAATATTCCTTTTCCCCCTTTGTCATTAGCAAAAAGAAAGAAAGAGGATAATGAAGTCAAATATGTTTCCCCTTTTGGCATTAATATTATAAGATGTATAAAACTTATAAGTCAAGTAATGATGCCTAAATAGGTGTACCAAGTCTATGTAAGTCATTCATCAAAACAAACCTATTTAAGCTTCTTTGATGCCACTTGTTACTGATCATAGCTATCCTAGCTATGTCACTTGTCAGTTGGTATCACTTCATACATTTAATCTTCTCCCTTAATTTTGCAAATCCATAGATATTTCTTGTTATGTCCTTTTAATCGTTTTACTCTTGAAGAGATCATTGAATTTGCTTATTTGAGGAAAATACCTGGAAAATAATTAAAATTGCATTTTTGGTACCCACATGAATTTGGGTCCTTAGGGGTTAGCATGAGCAAAGTGCCCATATGAATCCAATCTCATATTTTGGCTATGATAACTCATATGCCTAATTTTCGTAAAACACACGGGTGCAATATGTCCTATCTTGTTACAATAGTGACATGTAACATGCGGATTATGCATCCTAGGCAATTTTCTATGTGGTTGCCTAATTGGTTGTTTATATGCATTATAGTCATTGTTTCTAAATGATGCATGTTTAGGAGGTTGCCATTTAGTTTTGTTTCTCCTAAATTTACTAGCATGTTTTTGGGCTTGTAAACCTTATGGGAATATTAATCTTTTTATGCTCAATTTTAGAAGTACTAGCTTTGTTTATGTTATAGCCAATACCTTCTCTATCATTGACATGCTTTTGGCTACTCAAAATTTTATCTAAACTCTTAGATGATGCATTAAATTTAGATAGACTACTCTTAAGTATTTCTATTTCTTGAACATGCACCTTACAAGATTTACATGAATCATTTTCGAAGTTTAATTTTAGTTCCCCAAGAATTTTGTTTTCATTTTTCAAAAACTCAATTTCTTTTTGAAATTCACTATTTTTATCAAAGAATATTCTTGGATAACTTTAACAAACTCTTCTAATAATCTATCATATGCATCTTGTAATTCACTATGAGAAGAGTTAGAATCATTTACCTCATTTTCATTTGTCATGAGACAAATGTTGGCGTCTTTGTCTTCATTGGAAGAGGTGGAGGAATCATCTTCATTTTCCCTTGAAACATACGCCTTATGTTTCTTGTCTTCTTCATATGTGACATTGAGTTTGTTCCATATTTCTTTTGCGGTTTCACATGAAGAAATTATCATGTAGACATCTTGTGTAAGTGCACCATGAAGAAAATTTATCGCTTTATCATTTGATGACATTTTCCTCAAATCTTCATTTGTTGGAGTTTGATCTCCTTCTTCAATAATTTTCCAAATCCTTGCATCTTGTGCTCGAATCCACACTCTCATTCTATTCTTCCAATAAGGATAGTTTGTTTCATCAAAGAGTGGTGGATGAACGATTGAATGTCCTTCATTTGCATAGATGTTGTAACTTGTGCTTGGTCCGTCCATGATCGTTCCTCTTAAACTGTTAAGTCTTATCTAAGATAGCTCTGATACCAATTGTTAGTCAATATGCACAACACTCAAGAGGGGGGTGAATTGAGTGTATAAACAACAATGATAAATTTTCGCGGAAGTATAAGAATTAAAGAACTAATAACAACACAAGTGCTTGTACTAGTATTTTTCCAAGGGACTAACTCAATTGCTAGCCACTTATAAGGAGCTTGTAGTTTCCAAGAGCACTTGATATAAAGATAAATAACAAGAATATAAAGGAGATTGAGTTGAGAGAGATAATACACAATGATATATAGTGGTTCGGCACAATCCTTGCCTACGTCCACTCTTTCTCAATCACAATTGAGAAGTTCCACTAAATCACCAAGCTTCAAGGTGCTTGACAAACCTTTACAACAAGAGCACTTGATTCTAACACCTCACGGTATATGATCTCCACCAAGCTATTAAGCCACTCCACTTGAAGTATTCCCAACTTCAAGATTTCCCTTGAGTGCTTAATAAGACAATAACCCACTCCACTCGAAGCAATCCCAACTTCAAGATTTTCCTTGAGTGTTTATTGTACTCTTGGAATCCTCACCGACTATAGTGTTTATCAATGCTCACCTCTTTAGAGAATCATACTTTAAGATCACTCAAATAAACACAATTCTTTTTAACAATAAGAATTGTAGAAAGAATGAAAGCTCTCTAGAAAGAGTAGATGAATTACAATTAAAGCTCTATGAACCAATCTTTGGTTATCTCTCAATTGTGTGCAAAAAACACTTTGAAATGATATAGAAATTGAAGCATAAGCACAATGGCTCTTAGAATATATGTTTTGTATGAAATGAGACTCAAAAACATCTATTTATAGACTTCCCACGTTTAATAAACGTTTAGGAGATAGTGGGAAGGATCCATTTTGTCAAAACTAGCCATTATGAGTGTTTTCAGCATTCAAAATTGATTCCAGGGTTGTTGGAATCGATTCTACACATAGCCGTTGCAGAATTTTCAAATTTTGCACCTCAGAATCGATTCCAGAATCGATTCTAGCTTACGCCGTTTCGCAGAATCGATTCCAGGCTATTGTTTGTGCCTAGAATCGATTCTGCTTATGCCAGAATCGATTCTAGAGTGTAAAATCACTCTAAAATCAGTTTTCTCAACCTTTTAAACATATATAAGGTATATGGATCAATTTCTTAAGATGTATAACCTTTAAAACATATTTTGAAACATATACGAATGTATAACGGCTATAAAACATTAATTGTTTTAGAATCCATATTTTGTAAAACATTTTTAAGTGTGTGTGTGAGAGAGATAATAAAATTGGTTTTTGACAAGATAAATACCTAAGTCCGAAGACACTAAACCTTCTTTAATGTTGTGGTCTTCATCTTCTTGTCCTTGTTTGCTTGCTTTCAACGCTTATCCTCAACTTCAATGTTTGTCATTCATCAAAATCTAATCAAATGAACTTATGCATATTGTAACATGATTAACATGAAAGACCGAGACTGAAATAGGTTTGTGTATTGTGTTTGGTTTACAATTAATTAGAGATAGAGACTGAGAGACAGAGATTAAACTAAGTTTATGGAGCAGAAATAAAGATTAGTATTGGAAACTATAAAGTTGATTGAGGGTATCTGAGTAAAAAAATATTATTAAAGTTTCAGTCTCAGTCCCTCCAATTTGGAGGTACTGAAAATACTGAATTCTAGGGACTGAGACTGAAATTTTAGTTCCAGTCTCTGTCTAACAAACACAATACTGAGTCTCAGTCCCAGTACTCAGAACCAAACGCACCCTAAGAGATTAGAAATAGGGTTGGAAGGGAGGGTATAGTGGGTAGGCTCGGGTTGGTTTGTTAGTAGGCTGTAGTGGACCAGCCCAATAACCAAAAAGTAGTATTAATAAATAGGGCAAGTTACCGTAATAAACTAAATCCACTTCAATATTACCAATGTACACCAATTCAAATTAAATGATCAGATTACATTGAAATATAATTTCTATAGAATCCGTGGCAAGCTCCAACGGATTCAACATTTCACTTTTCAAAGAATCCGTGGGAGGTTACCATGGATTTTACACAAAATAGAATGAGTGAAATCCGTGGCTCCGTGCCACGAATTCATTGTTTTTTTCCCTTTATTTGTTTTTCTTTTTTTATTTGGTTAAGGTTGTTTAAAAAAATAAAATAGATTAGGGTTTAGGGATTAAGAAAAATATAAAGTAAGACAAAAAGCGGATGTAAATAAATACAAGTGATTGTTTATCAACAGTTTGTACGAAAAATACTTACAGAAGTGCATACAATAAAATAAATGAATCTGTCTGTACACCAATAAAGTAAAAAAAAAAAGGAAAAATCTACATATGTCCTTGATGAGTGTATATTTTGGGTCATTTTTAGCTTCAATTTCTCTTAATTATTGTGATAATCTTGGTGAATTATTGTTGTTAATTGATCAATCAAACAAACTTGATGTTCTTTGAGTTGTGTTTGTGTTTTTAGATGATTCATTAAGAATTTTAGGTAATTGAAAACCAATTGAGAGAGATTGAAGAAGAGGGAATGAAGAAGAGAAGAAACAAGAAATTTGGCTAAGTTTTAATGCCCACGTATAACGTGGAGAGCCACGTTATACATGGGAATCAAATCCCAAAGCCAATCTGAGACAGAGAGCCCACGTTATATGTGGGGCTCTTGACGTTAAACGTGGGGAATGGCAGAAAGCACACGTTATACGTGGCTCTCCCCACGTTATACGTGGCTAATTGAGGCAACATGGACAGAGAGCCCACGTTATACGTGAGCCCTCCCATGTCATACGTGAGATGCAACGTCCAATGGCAGAGACTCCACGTTATACGTGAGGGTATGATGTTATACGTGGGAGCTGAGCACAAAGAAACCCATTGAGACAGAGGCCCCACGTTATACGTGGGGCAGCCACGTTATACGTGGGGAAGCACAGGCAAGCAACGTCCAATTTTTAATGCTAATCCAAACCAAGTTGTCAAGTCTCAATTTCATTCATCAATCAAGGGTTTAATTGGAAGACTACAAGATATAATTGATTGAAAACTCAAGAGAAGAAGATAAGATTTGTAACTATAGAGATAAGATAAGATTAGATTAGGATTAGATTAGATTAGATTGTAATTTGAATTTAAAGTTTAATTAGGATAGGTATAAGAAGTAAAGTAACCATTAGGGTTAAGAACTTGCACTTTTACACTTTACTTCAGCACAGAAATACTTAGGAGCTAGTTTTTACATTATGCAAGGCTAAACTACCCCATTGTTAAGGGTGAGGAGCTCTGTTCACCCATCATGAGGTAGTCACTTATGTACATTCGTTTATTAATTCATGAGGTATTTTCAGTTATCTTCCAAGTATGATTTAACTTTCCGTTCTTCATCCCAATGGTTTAGAATCACCGAGAGGGGTTCTCTACTTGTCTAGGGCTAGATTAATAAGATCGAGAGGTCTATTAGTTTATGCTAGCTGGAAATTAGATCACATAACGATTAGGTCTAACTAGAGATAGTCAAGCTAATTGTTGTGCAACTATAATTCTGTGGGTTAAAATTGGATTAGAACTAGTTTGGATATTGTGACATGTAATCTAATCTAGGATCACTTTTGAGACTCATAAGGGTTTAGAATCGGATTTAGATCTTCACCTAGTTATTTGATTGATTGACTAAGAGATTAGCTATTGATTAGATAATTAGAAATTGAGTCACTAAGAGATTAGGGCTTAGTTACGCTAGATTCGTTGTGCTTGATAACTGATAAACCTAGGATTGATATTCGAATGTATGTATTGGCCCTCAAGGGAAAACATCTCCAAAGCTCTTAACATTCCATTCCACTGATTTTTCCTCAAGTAATATTTTCTGCACTCTGTTCTTTTCTTAATTGTTTTCTTAATTTCGAGTTTATACACCATCACACTTTCAAGTTTTATTCTGATCTGCTTAGATTAATTAAGAGAGAGTATTGCTTAATTCCTTATTCCTCAAGGGAACGATACCCACTTCACCGTGGTATTACTTGAACGATTCGGTGCACTTGCCGATATTTTTAGCATCAGTCCTCCGGTGCGGCAACCTCGTCGATGTGGAACTTTGCGGGCCCGCCCACGTGTTGCTGGCTTGTTGGGCTGCTTTGCTGGTGCGGGTGACACTGGTGGAGTCGACACGTGTGCAGGCGCCATGAATGGGATCTCCCAGGATGTACCCGGCACGTGTGCTGATGGAGGAGTCCCACCATGCGCAATGAAGGCCTCTGATGGACCAGATATAGGCTCGTTCAGGTCCAAATGAACCTAAGAGCCATCAAACTGGGTGCAATAAAAATACGGCATGTAACCATCGTCGCCTGGCAACAGAATCTCCTGCATCAGCTGCTGGAATCCTGGGCTAGAAAGCCCATGTGGCCATGCCTGCGATGGGGAGGCAGAAGTCGAGGGAATCTCAATCCCCTGGTTCTGAGGGGTCGAGAGGAGGTCAGCCCGTGAGCTCGACCCTGCATGATGTGCACGACTGGTGCTGGCACCACCTTGACTCTGCTGTGTAGGTGCCATGTCACCGGCCCTCTGGCATCCTGATGCGCTGAGTCGGAGGTGCGGCCAGCACATCGTCAGCCAGCATGTTATCCAACTACTGCCAAACCACGAGCTGTGGTCCTCATGCCGACTATCATCCGCCTTGCCGGTTGCCTGTTATTCGGAACATCCGGCACGGCAGGTCGCTGTGGATGTGGAGCGGATAGTCTCTGTGTGGCATCGACCGGGATATCGTCAATTGGCAGCTGATGGAATGGGCCAGCCGGGACTAGGTACCTCTTCTCAGTGAGGAACCACCAGCGAAGGAAATCTGCAGTGGGGTCGGGATCATGTGCCTGTGCAACCTCTAACAACTAGGTAAATCTGGATGTCCATAAGCTGTGCCAACGCTGATACTTGGTCGGCCACCACTGATCACTCCCCCGTCCGTCCTTCGCATGCAGGAAGTCAATGTTCAGTGGCTGATGAAGAGCATTCTGAACCCCTCCAAACTGCGGGATCACCCGATCCACATGGTGCCACTCGATGGTCTTGAAGTATATGAGTCGGACGATCGAAGTCCAGAGGGCCCTGTGGTCAGCCTGCAGGATGGAAGGGTTGATGACGACCTTTACCGCATCCGACCGATATGGCAAACAGACAAACTGCAAGATGGAAAACATTTATTAGCAAAATATGCAATAATCTGTCAATACTAAAATCAAATAAAAAAGGAACCGTAAAAAATGTATAGAATGCTACAAATACGAAATAATTAAAACTAACCTCACGGAAGGTCACAAATCAAGCTGCCTCCTATGATGTATCACTAGCGGCACCTTCTCGTCGGAGGTGGGGAGATACCTCCCCCACCTAATAACAACACAAAAGGATAAGAAACATTGCAACATAAAATAATGCAAATAAATAAAATTGAATATTGCGTAAAAAATATTGTGTTACCTCGAGGCCAACGGCCACTCGAACGTGTCAAACCCATAAGGTCTGAGGGTCGGAAACCGCCAGAATATCCAGCTCTGCAGTAGATCCAACAGGCCGGCCAACTGCACCACGTTCCTGTTGGCTACTCGGCACGGACTCCTGTACAGCCAGGAAAGAACTGCGGATGCCCAGCTGTATCAACCGAGGTCGTCGATGCGCTCGACGAAAGGGAACCAACGGAGGTGAACATGAGCTACAGTCTTATCCTTGAAAAGAGTCGTCGACAGCAGCATCATAATGTAAGCTTTGGCATGCCTGACAACTAGCTGCTTACTAGCCCATTCTGGGAGCTCTTCAAACGTGCGCTTGAACCACGTGAAGGTCACCTTGCAAGCATCTCGATCGCTTGCTGAGGGTAGCTCACCAAACATATCCTCGAACCACTCCAACCAGGGTCTGCCGGTCCCTTCTGGCATAAGCGTCTCGAAATCCCACAGATAGCCACTAACAGGCTCAATGTCGATGGGGAAACCTAGCTGGAATGCAACGTCCTCGAGCGTGACGGCGCACTCGCCCCACGGCATGTGGAACGAATGGGTCTCCGGTCGCCACCTCTCTACGAAGGCACTGATGATTCGCTCGTCAACCTTGAACCAGAAGTCAGTCAGTCGTGCAACCGGGAGCATGCCGGCCCGTTGCACATTTGGCTCAACCCGAGGATCTGGGTACATCGCAATCTGTCTACGCACGCTGATGATGCACCTCACAGGTTGCATTAAATATGAACGACTATTAACTCAGGTAATAAGAAATCAAATATAAGTAGTGAATATCCAGGACACTATAAAATACTAACAGTAATTAAATCATAAACCCTAAATAATTAATCTCTAACCCTAAACCCTAAATAATTAATCTTTAAACCCTAAACCCTAATTATTAATCTCTAAACCCTGAATAATTAATCATAAACCCTAAATAATTAATCTCTAACCCTAAACCCTAAATAATTAATCTTTAAACCCTAAACCCTAATTATTAATCTCTAAACCCTGAATAATTAAATCATAAACCCTAAATAAATAATCTCTAACCCTAAACCCTAAATAATTAATTTTGAAATCCTAAACCCTAATTATTAATCTCTAAACCCTAAATAATTAATCTATAACCCTAAACCTTAAATAATTACCTTAAACCCTAAACCCTAATTATTAATCTCTAAACCCTAAATAACTAATCTCTAAACCCTTACAAATAATTCATATTTAACTCCACAACTTTAATTAAATTCAATTTAAAAAATGGCTAACATCGGTGTTAACATTATGTGCGACGTGGGAAATATTGTCGAGCCGGTACATGACTCTTCTATCATCAGCAGCAATTTTCTCGAGCGATCGTTGTGCCATTAGATTTTCCTTAAAATCTTCTCTGCTTCTCTCTCTCTATTTCTCTCTCTACTTTCTCTCTCTATACTCACATAATACAAATCCGTAGACCCTGCCACGGATTCTTATAGCAATCATTTATGCAGAATCCGTGGCAGGCTCCTACGGATTCTGAGTAACTTTAAATTGCATACCACAGATTCAAGTTAACAAATTACTCAGAATCCGTGGCAGGGTCCAACGGATTCACAAAAACCAAGGACCCTACCACGAATTCAATAGAAATAGCGTTTTGGTGTAATCTAATCATTAATTCGGAATTGATGTAATTTGATAATTTTGAAATCAAAATGGTTTAATGTGGTAACTTGCCCTAATAAATAATATAAACAAAAGTAATAATTATAATAATTAAGTATCAAATTGTGCATTTTAAATATTTCAAAATTGGAAAGAAAAATTAATATTAAATTATTAATAAAACTTTCGTTATTTGGTTATTGCTTTTATTATATTTGATGACTTTATGAATTTTTAGGCTAAAATGTTAATAATGGTATTATATGTATAGTATAATATTATATCATGTTTTATAAATCTTACGATTTCATACGATTCATGATTCACGATTCAAAATTTGGCATGGCGATTCGATTCTTGAATTACGATTCAACTACCTTGCTCACAAGATAAAATAATAGGGGTCCAAAAGTCTCAAAAATAAAAAATAGAAGTAGAAAGGGATGTATGTTTTTTTATCAAAGACCTCGTGGTCCATCGAAAGTAATTATTAGGGACCAGATTGAATTTTCAGTCGTATATATTGTAATATCACTTTTAAAAAAAAGTATAAATAATCAATACTTAAGTGGCAAATAAGAGCCAATAATTTTAATTAGAAACACTAACGTTTGACTTGTGTTTAAATTTTCTATTTTCATTTATAGCGTTTCCTGTTTTTTTGATTTTGTGAATGAAAAAGAAAAAATAGTAAAAAATTTGATTTCATTGTTTTTACTGTTTTCTTTTTTTTCCTTTCACAAACTCTAAGAAACAGAAAATATCGAAAATAAAAATGCACCCTAAACCTTTCTGTATTCTCCTTTTGCATTTTCTTTCATGCTGTCCACCATGTCACCATTTATGATCTCCTCTTTGTTGTTGCCATCCACCATCGCCACTCATCTTGTTCGTGGTCGTCGCCGCCGCCACTAATCACAGCCTTCTTGCGCCTGCATCATTTGTGCCGTTGCAACTCCAACTCCTACGTCAACCTCGTCATCTTCGACACTTCCATGTCAGCGACAAAGCCAAATGCCTCATCCACCTCTTCTGCATCGCTCCAAGCCAACCACTCATCCACGACGACCTAGTCTTCCTCTACTCTGACAAAGAACTCATAAACCACCTAACAAAGAAGAATATTGGAGGAAGAAGATTCAGAGAATTGTCCGCGCAGAGAGAGTTATTGTGAGGCATATTCATAGGGGAGGACTTCTATTTTTTTTTTACTTTTGGATAATTTTTATTTTATGTATAATTTATTTTTTAATTTTAAATGTTAATTTTTTATTGGACAATATTGATTAATTCTTTTTTTGATACAATGGAGGTTCCTGGGACATGGAAAAAAGGGATTACTAACCTACATAACTACACGAATTGAGCTAGTCTCAGTTGGCACAATATTGACTAATTCTAGCCACCGTTCTTTTATTCAGAATAATTACCTTATTTTTTGTCATTTTAAATTATTCCCCTCTAAAATATTTCTTGTGTGTTTATGTGCGCCTACTCTTGAGTAATTACTAATTAGTCTGAATTAATTAAATAATCCCAAATCAAGACTATAATCTTCATTTGGATCTTAACTTCCGCTGACTTTCTTCCTTTCTCCATTCCCTTCCCTTCCCTTCCAACACTAAACAACCGCGAACTTCACAAGTTAACTAGCTACTTCATCCTTCTTTATCCAGATTCCAAAACCCATTCATAGTGCGCTTTGAAGAATCATTCACCATCCTTGAATAGCCGCTGCCCACCGCTTTTGAGGATCCGGAAGCCAAGCTGACCGTTTCTTCTTCTTCTTCTTCTTCTTCTTCTTCTTCTTCTTCTTCTTCTTCTTCTTCTTCTTCACCGCCGCCTTGTGGTGGGAGCTGGAGGACAAGTTTCTACTTTTTGTGAAGAAGGAGACGAATAAAAGCGTTCACGCAAATTTTTTCTTCTTCTGAAATTTCAAGAATAGAAGATGCCTTCAATTTGGGGCTTCGGCTTCTCTCTCAGTCTCTCGTTCTTACAATAGTCTGGCGTTTTTGAAAAACCCGGCCTAGACCCGGTTCGATTTGACTGACCGGTTCTCAACCGGTTTTCCGTTTCAAGTTCGGTTTTCAAGACTGACCGGTTTTCAGAACACCGCTTGTTTGAGATACAGTTTTTCGAGCTTTAAACCTATGGCATCCCCGGTTGGGGAAGCCTCTTCAAGTTCATCAATGCCACGATCATACACCTATAAGGTCTTCTTGAGTTTCAGCGGAAAAGACACTTACGGAGGATTCACTAGCCATCTCTATGCGGCGCTCGTCAACAGGGGAATCACAACCTACATCGATCGCAATTACCTTCAGAAAGGCGATGTTATTTCCGATGAACTCTTCAAGGCAATTGAGGAATCTATGTTTGCTGTGGTAGTTCTGTCGCCAAACTATGCATCCTCTACATGGTGCTTGGATGAGCTCCAGAAGATTGTTGAGTGCAAGAGCAACCTGGATATTGTGGCAGTGTTCTACGATGTGAAGCCTGGTGATGTGAGGCATCAAATAGGAGTCTTTGAAGAAGCTTTCAAGATGCATGAAGATAGATACGGAAAAGAAAGTGAGAGGGTTACAGGATGGAGAAAGTTCTTAAAACAAATTGCCAGTTATTCTAATTGGGTCCGTCAAGATTTCGAGTAAGCTAACACACCATTATTAACTCATTTCTTTTGCTGTGTCCTAACTATGTGCCAGGTGATTTATATGGTAACCCTTCAATAATTAGAGTGTTTAGTACCCTTTCTTAATTGGTCTAAATGTCAAAATTTGTCCTTTCATTAAATCAAGCTATAAATTCAGTTTTTCTTGTTTTCAAATTCCAACATCTCATAATCATTAATATCGTGACTAGGGTCCGTATTTTTTGTGATAATGAGCTGATAGTACTAGGTTATCAGAACTTTTGCTTACAAGATTGAGTTAAAAAATTCTTACGTAGTTACATGTCTTTTGATCTATCTTTGTTAAGGTTGTGAAAATGATTATGGCTAGGTCTTAGTATAAAAAAAAATTATTGAGATCATATGGAATTAATGAAAATGTTGAATCATCAACAACTCTGTTAATAGCTTAGGGTTTAAGGTTACATTTGACATTTTATAAACAGTACTAGCTTTTATATGAACGTTCTATAAACAGTAGTTATGGATACTAATTTGTTGGTTAGAAAAATATTGGTTATCTATATTTTTTTTCTTTCAGTTAGTGCAGGTTTAAATATAGTCCTCACAAATTTAGAGAACACCTTAGTTATCAAGAATTTAATTTTCACAACTTTGGCACAAAAATTTGTGTATTATAAATAGAATAGTTACATAGTTAAATAGATTTGCATAATTAAGAAAATATAAAAAAGCATGGAAAGAAAATTTGTATGACAAATCAGTCCCTAAATCAAACTGTTCATCTATCTGGAGGACTTATACGAGAATTTTCAAAATTATGAATCATTGTTATATCTTTATTAAATAACGATATAAATTAATTTGTATAATTTTTTTAATCAAAATTTGATATAAGGATTAACTTGTGTTACAAGATAAAAGATTAGAAACTAATTCATTGATTAAAATTTGTCGATGATTGAAGTTTTTGCAAAAAATTCTTTAGGGTTGATTTAGGTTATTCAAATTTGAGAATAATTAATAATTCTCCTTAGAATTTTATGTTTCTCTTCTAAGTTCAAACAGAATTTATCTTTCTACAATGAAGGTTGTTACTTTATTTTGCTTTTTGTTTCTTCCCAAATTGACACAGAAATTGCTTTCTTTGTATAGGAACGATGCCATACTCGTGGAACTCATTGCTCAACATATACATAAGAGATTGATTGAGAAATCACCTCCGTCAGATGATCTCGTTGGTGTTGCTGCAAAGTTGGAAGAAGTTGATGGACACATTAGTATTGGGGTGAATGATGTTCGCTTCATTGGCATATGGGGAATAGGCGGTGTTGGTAAGACAACTATTGCTAGAAGAGTCTTTAAAACCATTCAAAGTGAATTTGAAGCTAGTTGCTTTCTTTCCAATGTAAGAGTGAGATGTGAGAATGGTGGTATTGTTCAACTACAGAAGCAACTTCTTGATCGTATGAATTCAAATACTACTTTCTACGATGAGTTCGAGGGAAAAGATTTAATTCGTGACTCTGTGTGCAATAAGAAGGTCCTTCTTGTTCTCGATGATGTAGATGATGTAGGCCAATTGGATAATTTGGCTGGTGCACAAGACTGGTTCGGTCCTGGAAGCAGAATAATAATCACATCTAGAGATAGACATGTACTAGATGTGCATGGAGTGAATAGAATTTGTAAGGTTGAAGAGTTAGAGCAAAATGAAGCACATGAACTCTTTTGTTTGAAAGCTTTTAAAAAGCCAAAACCTGAAGAAGGGTATATGGATTTGTCCAAAGGAGTGGTTCAGAATTGTGATGGTCTTCCATTGGCACTTGTAGTATTGGGTTCCCATCTTTGTCGACAACCCTTTGATGTTTGGCACAGTGCTATTGAAAAATTGAAGAGCTCTATGCATGACAAAATTTTTAATATATTGAAAATAAGTTATGATGGTTTAGATCCTTCACAACAGGATATCTTTCTACATATTGCTTGCTTTTTCAAAGGATGTAACACAGATTATGCAACACATACATTGAGAATGTGTGGTTATCATGTTGGAATTGACATGGCTACTTTAATGGATAAATCTTTGCTCACAATAATAAATGATGGGCATGTTTATATGTTGGACATGCATGATCTACTTGAAGAAATGGGCAAACAGATTGTAATTAAAGAATCTCTCGATGATCCTAGCAAGCGTAGTAGGCGGTGGTCTTATAAGGATATTGATCTTGTACCTATACAAAACAAGGTAGTGCCGTTTTTTCACAATTTTATGATGTATAGAATTTAGATAAGAATTCCATAATGAATAAATATTCTAAATATTTAGGTAACTAGATTTTTTTTTTCCTTTTTTTGGTAGGGAATTGATGCAACTTATCAGCACAATATGTCGCTTAAAGTGTATTGGTCGAAGAAACTCATCATTTTAGATTGCGTGGAAGCTTGCATTCACGGCAATATTCCTTGTTCAGTAAAAGTTTTGCACTGGACAAATTGTCCAATGGAAACTCTACCCCTTATAGATCAACACAAAGAACTTGTTGAAATTTATATTCCTTGGAGCAGCATTGTACATGTCTGGCATGGAAAGAAGGTATACCTTTTTATGAAGAGCTATATGTTATTACTTATTACATTAACATTTTCCAACAAAAATAGTATAGATTTGACATTTCTTTGTTTTGTGCAGTTTCTAGATAATTTAGAGCAGTTGGATCTGTCACGGTGTCAGTTTTTGGAGCAAACGCCAGACATTTCTGGGGCTCCGAATCTTAAAATAGTTAATCTTGAGGAATGTCAGAAGCTGAGTTATATTCACCCTTCTTTTGCACACCACAAAAGCCTTGTTGAATTGAATTTAGAGGGATGTGAGAGTCTTGAAACACTTGCAGATAAAATGGAAATGAGTTCACTCAAGAAACTAAATCTATGCAAGTGCACTAGTTTGAGAAGACTGCCAGAATTTGGGGAATGCATGAATCAGTTATCCGTTCTTAGTTTAAGTGATACAAAGATAGAAGAACTGCCCAGGACATTTGGAAATTTGGTTGGCCTGTCTTATTTAGACTTGAGCGAATTCAACTTTGATGGGGTCCCAATAAATATTCTTGAATTTCCCATGCTTACATGTCTGATTCTAAGAAGCTGTTATAGTCTGAAGACTTTGCCAAACCTTCCATCGAGGCTAAGAGCATTAGACGCATCAGATTGTATGAATTTGCATTCATGGAATAGTTCAAATGTTATATCAAAGGCATGTTGTGGCTTTGCAGAATCAGCTAAGCAAGATGGTGAAGACCTCTTGCAAATGGTGATCCCAGGGAAAGAAATTCCAGCATGGTTTGAACATCAGGAAGAAGGTGACGCTGTATCAGTACCATTCCCGCATAATTGCCCTTCAACTGAAACCCTCTCACTTGCTCTCTGTTTTCTATTAGACAGTGAAAGTAGACTTACGGTACAAGGACAGCCTGTGGTGAGCTGCAACGGTAAAGAACTTGTCAACCAGATTTTATTTGAGGTGTCTTTCAGTTTCCTTTCTCGCTGTCATCTTTTGATTGTCTGCTTGAACAGTTACTATTTTAGTAACCTGTTATGTGAACCTAATTGCTTCCAAATGTCATTCATGGGTACTAATTTCCGTAGTTATAATGACTTAGTAAAGAGATGCGGAGCCCGTTGGGTGTGTAAGCAAGACACTTGCAGAAGCTCCAACCCATAGTTACATGAAATGCAATACATGCAGATGTGGGAATTGGTACTACTAAGTGAATTCATGTAACTATAGTCTGACCCACCTGAAGTCCTGAACACTTTTCCTTTGCATTCCGACAACACTTCTGAGATGTCATAGCTCATGACAGAGGTTTCTCAAATATTACATGCATCATTACCAAGCTTAGATCTCTTGAGCTAAATGGTTCCCCAGATCTAAAGCTTTTCCACAGAGCTCATTGCGTGCATCTAATCCTAAAAAGGGAACAAGTGAAGGGCTTGGATATATTTGAAGCTGATAGGAGTGGTTCTTTAGGGAGGTGTCACCAATGCGGACAGGATCTTGTGCGTATGAAGTATGAGAAGTTGATCTGGATGAATAATTGTCTACTGAAAGTTGCTACCTTTATGCCACTTTCAAGTTTAGCTCAACTTGCTTCACCTTGTCCTCAAAATTCAGGTAATTGTTCTATATTGGCTTGGGTTAAAGCTTGAGCATGATGAAACAATTCACGCTGAACAACAGTTGAGAGTATGTAATGTGAATATTTGGAGTGTGACTCTAATTCTTTTTCTTTTATTCTTTGAAAGGGGGAATACATGAGATGGGATTTGATAGAGGTGAGTTTTTGTGATGAGGGTATATATGAACGTGCATCTATTTTAAATTGTATGTTTGAGATCGTGGATATGAAAAGTATAAAAGTTAAGAAGAGAGAAAAAATAAACTGGGTTACCTTCAAGGAGAGTTTCTGTAATGTGAGCATTTGCAGGCTGTGTTTAAGTTCATGTTGAAGGTTTTCAACTTTTTAGTTTGAATGTTTTTGGAAATATATTTCAATTCAGTTTCATGGTGTTTTAAGAAGATGGAGGTACTAAAAATGTTTTGTAACTTTTGTTGAAGCAGCAAGGAGTGAGCTTTGTCAAGCATAACAAGTCAGATTCATGTTCTTTACACAGAGAAGGGGGAAAATCTGAGGAGGCGGACAAAACAAAACAAAAACAAATTTGGCCTCCTCATTAAAGAACACGGAGATGCTGCGGAAGTTGGCCAACTAGGAGCGGTGCCGGACACAGACTGGATAGCATCTTTTCATGACCGACCGCTGCTTCATGTTATCCTCAAATGTGAGTAATCATTTTGATCCTTTGGTTTTCAATCCATCTTATTCAAGATGGTTTATAGCAAGCCGTCACTTGATGAAACTAACAATATACGATTAGCGGGATCCATAAGTTGATATATAACTTCTGCTTATTAGTAGATTCTGTTGAAATTCAAGTGTAAATGGTAAAAGAATTATTTGTGCATCATTGCAGATACAATCTCACCCAGCATTGCTGAATATCATGATTTTCTGGAATAGAAAGTCGTAACTCTCATCTGTTGCAAATGCGGAAGATGAATGAAAGAGTGTAACTCATTGCTTTCCTATGCTTAACAGGACTTCTCCCTGGCCCATATGAATACAACTTAAGAGCTATGAAGACTTTTATCTGTATATATGGTAGAGGGTTCATTATTCATTCTTTTTTTTGAATTTTTTTTTTTTTTCACATTTTGTAATATGCATTTTGTTTAACAGCTTGAACAGTTCCATCTATACACATTCATTGTGCTGCAAGCAACAAAGTGTGATTGGTGTGTTTATTACCTTTCTCGTTTCTTTTTGTGTTCAGTTGTGAACTATTACCTTTTCTTTTTACACTGCAATTTTCTCTCCTAGGGTGTTATAGTTAACCTGAGCTTTTTAGTTCACACTTCACACCATCATCTAAAGACTTATTTATCCAAACACCAAAACTTTTTTTTGAAGACTTACTTTATCTAAAGATATACTTTTGCTATGGGTGGCACTACGGTAATCATAAGCATGAATAAACTAATCAACATACAACCCCCTCATCATTAACTTGCAGTATATTAACAAAAAAAAAAAAAAAAAACTTCACCAAAATGCAAAACTCGTTTGGTCCAAACACTGGTGAAGCCACCTTCTACTTAATAAAATTCATAGAAATTCCTAATACTTTATTGTACATTGTCCACTGAAATATCTTATCAAAGCCTATATTAGCTTTCTGCGGAATTGTTTTGTTTTCTTAACACCAACTGTAAATTATAACCACTCTCCTACATTTATTGATTAATAATCCAGTTACTCAAAAACACACATGAAAATAGTAAAATACTACATCATTTCCAGGCAATAACCAATTCACCTTCCTATATTTTCCACACAAGTCAAGAAAGCAAAGCCTTATTCTGATTTCTTAGCCGTTTCCTTTCCCTGTAAGTGTAGGCCATATCCTTCTCCTATGATGGAAGCTACACAAGCAGCTTCCACTCACTTTCCTCTATTCACACACAGACACACTAACTAATGATCTTTACTCTGTACACATTTAGTGTTGGCTAATAATCTGGTATTCACATAACACTGCTTGCATTGAAGCAGCATTGCATCAATTCTTTAGTGCTTATTAAGCTTTTGCAGCCTTGTAGTTTGGCATCGTTCAGGATATATATGGCATCTTTTGTCAGTGAATCCTCTTCTTCCTCTACTCCTCATCCTAGATCATGGACATATCATGTGTTCTTGAGTTTCAGAGGACAAGACACTCGTACAGGATTCACTGATCATTTATGTGCCTCGCTCGAAAGGAAGGGAATCACAGCTT
>JASCZI010090879.1:41205-53949 GCA_036250425.1 Stylosanthes scabra
GAAAGACCTTGAGAGAGGTGATGTTATTTCGCATGAACTTGTGAAAGCTATTGAAGAATCTATGTTTGCCATTATTGTTCTCTTCCCAAACTATGCATCCTCCACTTGGTGCTTGGATGAGCTCCTAAGGATTCTCGAATGCAAACACAGCGTGGGGTTACAGATTGTTCCTGTTTTCTATGGTGTTGAGCCTTGTGATATGAGACACCGAAAAGGAACCTTTGATGAAGCTTTCAGAAAGCATGAACCCAGATATGGAGAAGGCAGTGACAAGGTTAGAAGGTGGAGAGATGCTTTCTCAGAAATTGCTAGTTATTCTGGTTGGCACTCCAAACATCAGTAAGTAGTTCTTCATTTACTTTCTAATATGTTAATCTGAATTCATACTAGTACATATCACTATAATATTAGTTAACAAGATTCTAGTCATAATTAAAATAAAATACAATCAATACCTATGCTTCATATTTTAGTCAGAAAATTATATCTTTGAATTTTGATATTAAAACACTGGCTACACAATTTTGCATTTGTTTCTTGGTCAACAAGCAAGATGTATGAGTTTTTCTTCACTTTATGATTTTTCAGACATGAGGCAAGATTTGTGGAAAGCATTGCTGAACACATACACAGAAAGCTAATTCCAAAATTGCCGTCTTTCACTAAGAATCGGGTTGGGATTGCTTCAAGGTTGGAGGAAGTGATTAAACTCATAGGTATTATGTTCGCTTCATAGGTATATGGGGCATGGGCGGCATAGGTAAGACAACTATCGCTAGAGCAGTATACGAAGCCATCCGAGGTGAATTCAAAGCTTGTTGCTTCATGAGAAACGTTAGAGAAATGTCTGAAAAAAATGGCTTTGTTCAGTTACAAAGAGACCTTCTTGCATCTTTAAGCATGAGTAGTAGTTATTTTCATGACACAGAAGATGGAAAAAACATAATAAAAAATGCTTTTTTCAATAAGAAGGTTCTGCTTGTCCTTGATGATGTAAGTGAGGTGAAGCAATTAGAGAATTTGGCAGAGGTTCAAGATTGGTTTGGTCCCGGAAGCAGAATAATAATCACAGCTAGAGATATGCACTTGCTAGACATACATGGAGTGCATGTAACTTATGAAGCTAAAGGGTTGGATCAAGAAGAAGCTTATAATCTATTTTGTTTGAAAGCCTTTAAACAACTTGAACCTAAAGAAGGGTATTCTTCTTTGTCTAAAGAAGTTGTGAAATATACTAAGGGTCTTCCTTTGGCAGTTGAGGTTTTAGGTTTCTATCTATGTGGAAGAAATGTTGAATTTTGGCAGAGTACCATTAGAGAAATAATGAGTTATCCACATTTTGAAGTTCTCAAAGCATTGAAAATAAGCTACAATCATTTGATGCCAACAGAGAAGAGTATTTTTCTTGACATTGCGTGTTTCTTTACATTGATTGATAAAGCTTTGGTAACTTTGGATCAGAATAACAAGTTAGAAATGCATGATTTGCTTCAAGAAATGGGGAGGCATATTTGTGTATGAAGAATCTCCTAGTAACCCGGGAAAACGCAGCAGGCTGTGGTCTAAAGATGACATTCACCAAGTATTGATAAATGACATGGTAGGTGAAACTTTCTTTATAACTGATTGACATGATATAAAAATAAACATCTACATTTTTTAATTTCTTATTTGTCATTTTTGTTTTGTAAAGGGAACAGAAGCAATTCGAAGTATGGTTCTAAGCTTTGGACATGATGCATTTTATTGGTTTTGGAGTAAGCCCTTCGAAGCACATTGGAGCATTGAAGCCTTCTCAAAGATAACTCAGTTAAGATATCTCAGTTTACCATGCATGGAACTTCCCCTTGGCCTCAACCACCTTCCAAGATCATTGAAAGTTCTGCATTGGGATTTCTGTCCTTTGTAAACTCTCCCCTTGTTAAATCAACGATATGAAGTTGTTGAAATCAAAATGCATCGTAGCAACCTTGAACAAATTTGGCATGGAAAAAAGGTTAGATCATTTCATCAAGAGCTCTTTTAAATTTGATTTTACCACATTGACATTGTCAAAGACTATAATGTTTTGAAATTTGTGCCTTTTTTTCATCAGTTTCTGGAAAATCTGAAGTACCTGGATTTGAGTAACTCCAGGAACCTAAAGCAGACTCCTGATTTTTCCGGGGTTCCCATTCTCGCAACAGTTAATCTTCAAGTTTGTGATAGCCTAACTGAAATTCATGAGTCTCTCATTCACCACAAGAACCTTGTTCACATAAATCTGAGCTATTGTGAAATGCTTAAAACTCTTCCAGGTAAATTGGAGATGAGTTCCTTGAAAGAGCTAATCATTGAGCATTGTGAGAGTTTCGAAAATCCCCCAGAATTCGGGAAATGCATGAGAGAATTGTCAAGGCTTTCTCTAAGTGGAACCCCTATTGGAAAATTACCCTCATCACTTGGAAATTTAGTTGGCCTTGAAGATTTGAACTTAAACGGTTGTGGAAACCTTGATTCTGTTCCTGATACCATTCATAGGTTGAAGTCCCTCAAGAACTTGGATCTTGGCCCTTGCTATAACCTTCATGGATTACCATCTTCAATTTCAAGCCTCCCCTTGCTGAATAATCTAAACTTGAGTGGCTGTTACCATAGTGAAATATCTTTCTCTGATGATCTGTTTTGCTACTTCCCATCATTGATGCATTTGGATCTTAGTGGTCACTGATTTGTCAACATCCCCATAAACATTCATGAACTTTCCAAGCTTAGGTCTCTTAAGCTAAATGGATGTTACCGTCTTCGGTTTCTGCCAAAACTTCCACCTAGCATTAGAGAATTAGAATCATATCGGTGTAACTCACTGAACATATTTGAATCCAATGTTTTATCAACCATTTGCAATGCCTTTGAATCTTCTAGTCTCCTAAGATGAAGAAAATGAAGGTGTGATCATGCAAATGCTGATCCCAGGGAATGAAATTCAGCCATTTATCCATTATCAAGAGGATGGTAGTGGGGTAGCTCTAGGCCCATATCCAAGTGATTGCCATCTGAATAAAAATTCAAAGGGTATTGTATTATGTTTCTTGTTTTACACAATGCCTAATGCAATAAATAGATCAGCGTTGTTGAAATTGTGTGTTAGTAGTAATGGTAATAGATTCATCATTCCTTGGAGAACATATAGAATGTATAGAGGTTATCACCTTTACATTCTCTGCTTGAGCAATGATTACTTCAGAGAAGAATTTCACCGAGATACAAGGTTTAAACTACAGATTTCGCCGGAGGATGTGCGTCATGAATATGAACCTGAATTTGATCCTGAAGATAATTTTTATGCTCCTTATTATTTTGCCAAAATATTGAGTGCTGGCTGTGTGCGTATCGAGGATATCGAAGACTTGAACAAAAGTGAGATTGAAAGGCAAAGGAGGGAAGGACAAGGAGTGTTTGACTTGAATAAAATCAATGAGATGATGGATTTTATTGAGTGAACTGAACAACTTTTGCCCAAGAACTGAAGTGATCTCATTTTTCTGGGTCTGGAAACTAGAAGCATCAGTTCTTAAAAGCTGTGGAAATCTTAGTAATGCACAAATTCAGCCCATGTCAATCTGCATCTGGTGTTGTGTACCTTTGAGTTTGATGTAACCATGTATGAGACTATTTGGATTTATTAATGATAACAATGTTTTCATGTTAATAAATATTATAGAAAAAAAAGTGTAAGTATTAACCCACAGATAATTTGCCCAGGATCGCCCAAACTCAATTAACATTCATAATAATAACACAACATAATTTCACTATAATTTTCTCTCAATATAACACTATATGAGAAGAAGAACAACACTACACAACAACAATATTCTACTCTCTATTAACTCTTTTAATAGAGAGGAAGTGAAGACTCACATAAGCTCACATTCTCCTAACTTTACTTAGGGAATTCCTAACTTCACTTAAGAATTAACTTATGCATATCAATGCCTTTATATAGGCAAATAAGACTTAATGACTAAGAAAACTTATATAGGAAGAATCAAATTCCTACTTGAACTCTTCTTGCTTCTTGATGTTTCTTGTATCTTCTAGAATATAGAGTTTGAGTTCAATTCGAACTTCTCTGTTAACTTCAATTTGAACTCTTCTTCTTTAACTTCAATTTGAACTCTTCTTCTTTAACTTTCTTGAATTCTCTAGATATTTGTTTCATGAATGATAAACATAATATGCTTGATTTAATTTCCAACAAAAAGGTATTATCACAGATTTTATTTTCTAAGAAGCAAAAGAGATTATCAGAATTTAGAAGCACTGTCATTGGTGGTAGCTAGGGACTAGACATGATCTAACTTTTGTTACATAACCAATTTACAGTATCAAAAAATAATTTGACAACTAGACATTTGACATGTTGGCTCCATTTTGTTCATCGTTCTCCAACCAAAATAATTTGTACCATCTTTCTAAGCTAATAGCAATGACCATGGAGCTTTATATACGAAATTTCCTTGCTTCTTTTCGCATCTTAATAAATATCAACAGAGGAGATTTTTTTTCTTTCCGTATTAGAACCTATTTAATCAATATAGATTTTAACTACCAATATCATTAGTAATTCTCTTATTGAAATATTAAGGGTTACAAGTTAAACATTAAAAAAAATTGATAATTAAAATTTATTACCTTAGATTTTTTTCTTGTTAATATAATAACTTTTGTGGTGATAATGTGTCGTAATTAAAAAAAGAGAGAGAGATAAATAGATATGAAATAGAGAATTATAATATTAATGAAAGATGTTCAGTTGTTCTGTGGTGTCAGGTGTTCCATTACTTTTAACCGTTGATCTTAATCATAAAACCGTTGATCTTAATAAAAAATATTTTATTATTGAAATCAATACAAGATCAACGGTTAAAAGTACTGGAACACCTGATATCCCGGAACACCTGAACACTTTCCAATATTAATATTATGCATGATTTTACATCTCACTCGTAATATAATATGCTCATCATATTACACTCGTTCCCTTTTACAAACAAGAAATGCTATTGGTTTGAATGCTTGTATGTATGTCCAATTCATGCAAAATTTAATTTGTGGGATCTAATAGCTTGTAGTCTTGCTTTAATTTCATTGCTACCAAGGGTGTATGTTATTAAATTTGGTTGTGTGGTGTATTTTATAATTGTCTTGAGAATTTTGTAAACTTTGAGGTTTTTGCTCTATCCCTATGGCAATTTCAAAGGGAATGATGCCTAAATTCTGTACTCCTTCCTGTTAGGATCCAGCTTTTTAAAATGATAGAAAAAAATATGTATCTGCATATATATATTTTGGAAGACCGTATCTATAAGCATTCTTCATCAACAAATAATATTAACAATAACTTAAGGGACCATATTTGACTATAATGCATGATTTTTAAGATTGACCAAATTAAAGAATGATATTTAGGGTGGCTGTGTGTGTGCATATATATACTATTTGGGAAGATTGTGCTATCTATAAGCATTCTTGAACAAATAATAATAATTAACTTAAGGGAGCCATACTTGACTATAATGCATGGTTTTTACTTTTTAAGATTTAACAAATTAAAGAATGACATTTAGGGTGGTTGTGCGTGTATATATAACAAATTATTAAGGGCCATATGTGACGACTATAATATGGGTGATTAGTTGAGTTTTTTTTTTTTTTTTTTTGGTGACTTGATTAGTTGAGTTTAAAAAGTTAAAATGACATTTCCTATATAATATGGGTGTTATATTATAAATTTAATTTCGAGGACCAATGATGTATAAAACAAACAATTATTTGATGGCTTAATGCGCTTGCCTGATACATTGATAATTAAGCATGTCACTATCCTCAATCCTCAATGGTTGATAATAATTTAATTCATTTGGATCATTAACATATATAGCTTCTGCATTGCGTGAAGAAAAAGAGAAAAGGAAATACAAGAAGATTAGTGTTACGGAACTAATATTAGAAAGCAATTAGGGAGTCAATAAATCTAATTATAAGTTATTATTCAAAATTAAAAATACTTAACATCTGAAACTGTATAAAATTATCATTCAAAACTTAACAAAATTATCATCCAAAACACATTACAACTTATCATTCGAAACTTTACAAAATTATCATCCAAAACCTAACGAAATTATCATTCAAACAAAATATAACTTATCATCCCTAACCTACCACTACTACCGTTATTACCAACAACAGAATCACCAACATTACAAGAACAACCACCACCAACCACCACCACCACCACTACCACAACCGCATCTCACCACCACAACCACAACGTCAGCACCACCATTGTAGAGTAGAAGAAGAAGAAAAAGAAGAACAAGAAGATCTAGATCTCACCGGTTACCACAGCCACCGTCAGCAGATTCGTCCTTAGGTACTCCTCATCTTCACGCCAAAAATACTCGTGCAAAACGATGACGTTTGGTGAGCCCGGAAGAATCTGAAGCGCATCGATTTGCGAAACGCTGACGGATAATCGTGGATTTCTTTGAGCGCGACGATTAGGTCGTCGGAGAGGCGTCGGCCGCAGTACACGTCGGCGTAATTCCGGCGCCCACACGCTCCAAGATCTGATACTTGGCAATGATTTCGGATCTGGTGTGGATGCTCCAGCTCTTAGATGGAGAATCAATGGTGAAGTTACTCCAGTGTACACGTTAGTGCCTCACCACCGGGATCATGTTGCCGGTGGAGATACGATGGAAGGTGGTGAAGTTGGCGCCGGAAAAGGTTGTTGCCGCCGACGGAGATACAATGGAAGGTGATGGCCGAAGACGAAGATGAATGGATAGTATTTTGGTTTGCATGGTGGTGGTGTTGGTGAAGAAAGAAAGAAAGGAAGAAAGATGATTAGGGTTTTGGTTTATGGGTTCTTAATTGGCTGCATTGCCAAAGGTTTCCTAAAATTTCTCATACAAGAGAAAGACAAATAGTAGGCAGATAAAGCGGTCGGCCGCGGTAAGCAATTTTCATCTTCGTCGTTCTTTATTTATTTCAAGAGTAGGAAATTTGAAGAGAGATCCCTATACCTAATGTGAATGGTGGGAATGGAGGGTGCCTTTGTTAAGAAAGGCAAAATATCATTATTTTCTTGGAATGTGAATGCCACTGAATCTGAATGGTAGGGATGTGATTTAATTCATTTTTAATTATGTTATGAGAGTGAAATAATAAATTGATTAAGTGAAGCATTTAATTTTTTCTCATGGAGAACTTTGCTTAGCTTGGACACTAGATTCCATGTTTTAAATTCATTATTGATTGATTATTTATACCACGTACCCTACCAAGCAGCTTGCACTCATCACTTAAGTTATCTTGTTCACTCTTCAGTTTTCAACCACCCACAACTCTGCTGCAGCATATACATACATATCCACTTATATACACACACGCCACTATCCAGTTCTTGAATCTTGTAACAAATGGCATCCGCCTCTTCTTCAAGTTCAATCCCACCACAACCACCAACATCATACAGCCATCACGTGTTCTTGAGTTTCAAAGGAAAAACTCGCACTAGATTCATTAGCCATCTCTATGCGGCCCTCGAAAGGAAGGGAATCAGAACCTACAAAGATGACAAAAACCTTCGAAAAGGCGATCATATTTCACATGAACTTGTGAAAGCAATTGAAGAGTCTATGTTTGCAGTCATTGTTTTCTCACCAGAGTATGCTTCCTCCAGTTGGTGCTTGGATGAGCTCTGCAAGATCATCGAATGCAAGGACAAGCAAGGGCTTCAAATGGTGCAAGTGTTCTATGATGTGGAGCCTTCTGATGTGAGGCACCAGAAAGGAACCTTTCAGAAAGCTTTTGAGGAACACAAACAGAAAGGGAGACATGATAGTGAGAAGGTTCAAAGATGGAGAAATGCATTAAACCAGGTCACTGAGCATTTTGGTTGGACCTACAACAGTGAGCCATAAGCTAACTGATCATTAACTTTTTATTGATACAATTATTTAACGAATAACGCACGTATGATTTAGGATTTGGAATCTACTTGTTAACATTGCTCCGCTAAATAGCATAGAGAAAGTTTAGGTGAACAACACTTTTGAACCAACAATTAACCAACACCTTCCATCACTTCTCTGCGTTTCCATCACCTCCACCATCATCATTGTACTGTGATCATTCTTCTTCTTTTTCTCTCTTCTATCACCAGTCAACTATCTCCGTCGCTGCACCTCCTCCAAGCCGTTGCATCGTGCTTCCTCCAATTCTTTTGATAGAATCCTCCACCAGCAAACTCCGCCGGGATGAACGAAGCCACAACCGGAGCGGGATCGTGAAGAAGTGAGCGAGCTGCCGGGTGCTGCCACTTGATGAACGCCACCGTCGAAGATGCCTTCTCGACAGGGACATCATGGTGCCGTTGTGGCTTCAGATTTGATTGCTGCATGGTCGGAAACCGCAGATCCACCATCACCACCATTGCGCGACCTCCATCGCAATGCGACCACCTCCTTCTTCCGAGTTTCGTGTTGGTCTGCACCCACTTACAACAACTTTATCGGCTTCTTCCACGCCATTGATTGGAAAGTGACTTCATCGAATAATTTCATCCCAGATTTGTATGTATCTGCGTGTTAAAATATCACATATGTTACTATTACTGTATGTATTGATCTTGTTGTATGGTGACATTTGTGTAGCTGTGTCAATGAGGATTATGTATTCATCCATGGCAGAAGGAGTGATAGCAGTGGTGAAAGGTTTCAGGGAGTGGGGGCTCTGGATGATCCAATTCGTTTGTTTAGATGTTTAGTTTTGGGATAAATACTTTTTTTTGTCATAAAGATTTGATGTAAAAATCAATTTTGCCATAACCCTTTTTTTTCTCTCAAAATTACCAAAAACGTTTCCATTCCATTTTTAAAACATCAAAATTAAATTTTCTTCACCAAAATACCCCTCTCCGAATCCAAATGTAACAACCTAATTTTATGAATTCACCTATTAGGTACTTATATACATTTTATTAAATTAAGTGGCTACCCTACAATTCTACCTAATTCCACATTTGCCCCAAATCAACACCAAATCCCTAATTTTCCTAACTCACTAAACACTCAACAGACAACCACCCACTCTCTTCTCACCCTCGACGAACACACAGCAATCACCAACAAAACACAACACAAACCCTATCACCACTAACCCACACACACGGAAAAGAAAGGAAAAAGAGGAAGAAGATGGTGGCGCTGGCGGCCTTCACCCTTGCAGCCGCTGCCGTCGCCGGCGAGGTGAGAAGAAGAGAGAGAAACCAAAATGTGTGTGTGTACATCAAAGAGAGAGAGAGAGTCGACGAGGAATAGGGAGTTGCTGTCGCTCTCCTCCACGATTTCCGCCACCGTCGTCGACGAAGAAGCCATCACCGAAGGTGGCTGCTGCTATTGTTGTCGTGAAAGATGACGAAATAGAGAGAGAGAGAAAGATGACGAAATAGAGAGAGAAACCAAGGAGAGAGAGATACGTTGAGAGAGAGAAATCTTCATTGGAAGCCTTCCGCCGCCGCCGTCGATGGTTCTGCATGGTAGAGGAACACGGAGAAGTGAATGAAGGCGGTGCTCAGCCACTATTAATCCCTAATTTTACTACAGGATTATATTTAAAAATGAACAACTGGACCTGGAGAAAGTCAAGCAAGAAATTATCAATTTGGTGGCAACTTGGCTACAAGAATGGGAATTGAGGAAGAGGGAGAATCGAATTAGGAGCTAGATTGCATGCAGCATGGGATAAGATTCTTGCTTCAACTTTTCCTTGCATCAGTTTTGATATTCTGGGCTACTATCTACTCCTTTGGGTACTACTACTTACATGTTTTGGGCAGTTGCAACTTCCAATTTTCTTGAATTAGGACTGCTGCGGTGATACCAGTTTTGTTAAATAGCACTCGGATTGAGTCTTGCTGCCTTTTATAATTTTGGTTTGTGTTGCTTCTGTTGTAGATCAGCCCCTTCTTTTGTTTTCAGGTAACTTCCTTTCTTTGTTGGGGGAGTTAGGCTGCTTTTATGTAACGTACTCGTTTAAACTAATTATAAAAAAAAAATTTATTAGGGTGGTTGAAGATTTGAACTTTTTGTTGGATCACATTGAAATAACAGAGAGTAACAATCACAGGGGCAAAATAGTCAAAATGATTTTTTGATAAAAAATTAAACGTTTATAGCAATTTTAAGAGGAAAAAAAAGATTGTGGCAAAATTAATTTTCACATTAAACTTTTATAGCAAAAAGAGTACTTATTCCCCTTAGTTTTAGTGTTTTTGGATGATCACTTTTTATTTTTTTCAAATGATTTATTTTTAAATTTTGGATGATCTATTTTAATTATTTGGATGATCTGATTTTTAATTTTAGATGTTCAATTTTATTTTTTTGGATGATCTATTTTTTAATGTTAGACTATTACTTTTTGTTGGTTATTATTGGCTAATAATGTGTTGGTTACTGTTAATTACGAATATACCAAACAATGATCCAATGGATCTAAGTCGTGAGAATGAATAGACAATGAGAATGAGGAAGAGAGAAAGTGTTCCTTCCGAAGGGAAGCGCACGGAAGAGTCCGAGGGCTTGATCCGAAGAAGGTGGTTGATGTGATGAGAAGATAGCACTAGAATCCCCAGAATTAGGATTATGAGTATTCTAGAGCTAATATGGGAGGTTAGAGTTAAGAGAATACGTACCTTGAGGGGGCATTGCCCCCTGCTTATATAGTAGCGGGTGGTTGAGATTCCGATGGGATCTCAGAGATCCCATCGAATCTTTCCTCTTTTAGTTTGATCTTCAACCTTTTAGCTTGATCCTTAACTTATGGATCAAGTAAGTTGATTATTTGATTTAGTGGATTGGGCCTTATTGGGCCGGTTCATAACATTGTCCCCACTCGGGAAATGAATGTGTTAATTCGACTTCCGAGTAGTTTGATGGATTTCCTACGGCTTTTTCTACGGCGTCGACTTTGTCATTTTTCTTCCGGTTGCTTGCATGTCAAGCCGTTTGTCGCCTGTCTCTTCGCTTCCTGCTTGTGCTTACGTGGCAGAAAGAGTGGTTCTCTTTGCACGTTTTTTGAAAGAGGGAGTAGTGGGAGCTATTTTCGAGGTTCCAGTAACCGTCCCATCATTAGTACTTGCCCCTTTTTGGATTCTCGAAGCGTATTCAGTACGACTTGAGAAGTAAAAAAAAAATCAAAACTTTACCATTTCTTTTGAAATCTCACTCTTTGTTCTCTCTGAAACTCTTGAGTCTCTTTGAAGAAGAAAAAAGAAAGAAAGGGAAGCCCTTCTAACTTCAGCCCCAGCGACTTCCATTACAGGTACTGTTTATTGCATTTCGTTTCTTTGTAAACTCTTGTGTGCTGTCAACAGTGTCCGTCTTTGCTTCTTCTCCTTCTCCATTTCGCGTTTTTCTGTTATTCTCAAATGGTACCTCCTGCATTGTCATTGCAGGCATTTTATTTATTTATAAAAAATTGGAAATGGGGAAGAAGAAGGCGTGCCAAGATGTGAAGGTTTCTCGCCCTCTAGACACGGAGGAGACCCGCCTCTATGGCTGGGTTGAGGATGATGTGCTGACACAACCATCCTTGGTTGGGAGCGACTGGCTTCCTGAATTCCGCCGCAACTATCCGCTGATGGAGGATTCAGGGGCGGAGGGAGATTATGTGTTGGAGGCCGCTGGGCCGTCCGATCGTGTCCCCTTCCGGGCGGGCGAGGATGGTCCCCACTTCCTGTGGGTGTACCAGGAGTTATTCTCGCGTTTGAGGATGTGGCTCCCGTTCTCAGACTTTCAGCGAGACGTGATGACCCGCTGCCGCGTCGCCGTCAGCCAATTACATTTGAATGGGTGGGGCTTCATTCTCGCCTTTGAGAAAGTGTGCCTACATTTTGGCTTCCGCCCCACCATCAGACTCTTCTTCTTTATATATGATGTCCATTTCCCTCCGGGTGGTTATGGGTACATCTCTTTCCGGGCGCGTCAGGGCCGGAGGCTGTTTGATTCCTATGAAGATTCAATACAGGAATTCAAATGGCATTATTTCAAGGTTCTGGCTGCTCCCGGAAAGCAAGCCTTTTGGTTAGATCACGAGAATAAGCCTTTTCCTTGGGTCTATTGGAACCTCGAGGTGAAGGATTTCGTTGTGTTTAACTTGGAGCCATTGGAGATGGCTGCCTTCAAGTTTCATGTTTCTCTTCTGAGCGGTTTGCCGAAGAGGAGCAAATTTACTTGTAGGTTTATTTTGGACGGCTCGGATGCCGAAGTTGGAAAATATCTTGGTAATTCTTTTCTGTTCTGAGTTTTTCATCTTACTTTTGATGTGTCTGTTGTTTGTTAATTCTTGATTTGTTTCGATCTTGCAGACGACTTATTGGACGTCAAGATGAAAAGAACTAAGCTTGATGACTTAATGGCTAAGATGGCGGATCTGGCGAGGATGGGTCCTCGGTCGATTCTTCTGACCAGTTGATAGCTCGAAAACCTTTTCTTTCTTCTAACAAAAGAGCTACTCCGGCAAGTGAACCAGATCAAGTAGTATCACTCTATGAGTGGATATCGTTCCCACGGAGAAGTGTAGATCAAACAAAATTTCAATTGATTTCTTTAAGTAGATCTAAATATGAGAAATCTGGGAAATATCTATACTAACAAATACAACAGTAATTATGCACTTTTGAACAAA
>JASCZI010090880.1:11611-37994 GCA_036250425.1 Stylosanthes scabra
CCATATCAGTGGACAAGGGGACAGAGAATTCACTAATGAAATGGAAACAATAGGGAGAATCAAGCACAAGAATCTGGTTCCCCTGCTCGGTTACTGCAAGGTTGGAGAGGAGAGGCTATTGGTTTATGAATACATGAAGTATGGAAGCTTAGATATTCTTCATGACCAGAAGAAAGCAGGGATCAAGCTGAATTGGGCCGCGAGGAAGAAGATCGCAGTTGGAGCTGCCAGAGGATTGGCTTTTCTTCACCATGCTTGTAACCCGAACATCATTCACAGAGACATGAAATCAAGCAATGTGTTGCTTGATGAAAATTTAGAAGCCAGAGTCGCTGATTTTGGAATGGCTAGGCTTATGAGTAGTGTGGATACACATTTGAGTGTGAGCACGCTAGCCGGAACACCGGGCTATGTTCCGCCGGAATACTATCACAGCTTTCGCTGTTCTACTCATGGGGATGTGTATAGCTTTGGCGTGGTTCTCTTGGAACTTCTAACTGGGAAGAAAGCTACGGATTCGTCCGATTTCGGTGATGACAACCTTGTTGGATGGGTTAAACAGCATGCCAAACTCAAGAAAAGTGATGTGTTTGATCCTGAACTCAAGAAAGAGGATCCTTGCCCTGAACTTGAGCTAGTGCAGTACTTAAACGTTGCATTTGCTTGCTTGGATTATCGGCCGCGGCGGCGTCCCAATATGATTCAAGTCTTGGTTATGTTTAAAGAAATCCAAGCAGGGTCAGGTATGGATTCCCAGTCTACTATAGGCACCGAAGATGTATGCTTTGGTGCAGTTGAAATGGTAGATATGAGCATAAAAGAAGCTCCAGATTCCTGAATTAAGCAAAGCTTTTAGCCTTAGGCAACAAATATAATTCAGTAACAATCAAGAGAGGATTCTTTCAAGGGGAAATGAAAAAAGAAGAAGGAATTGAAGAAGATGATGCAACTCCCCAAGATTTTTTCCTTCTTTCCCACTTAAAAATTTTCAGGGGTAGAAGGGAATTAGCTTGAGTCTCTAGCTACCATTTGATGTGTGTTGTAGTATTATTACTTGATGGAAAAAAGGTTATTAACCTCTGATAAGTAGTATTGTATTTGTATATAGTTAGATTAATGACTGTTTCATTGATCTTTTGCCCCTTCCTTGAAATGTTACTACATCTGGTTTCCATAACTTCTTTCCGACTAAAACGTTTGCTCCAATGCATGTGCATTTTGATTTGATAGGTCACAACATTTCTTCAAATGTGAAAAACACAAATTACCTTGTTCAAAAATATATATTTTCAGATACCTTGTAACTTCTACAAAGTTGAACTTCCCCTAAACATGTTGATTGGACCATCTTTGAACAAAGTCAGTCCTCAGTCATATTCATATATCTGAAAACCCTTTACATACATTACTTGGGAAAAAAAATTAGTTTCCCTTCTCATAAGTATAAAGAATCTTCGACTGACACCTGAAATTTCTTTTTTATTTTTTTAAATAATAAGAAAGAAAAAAGGTTCAGCTGATGAATGATTTCTTGTTTATGATTCAAAGAGAAAGAGGAAAATAGCAGAAATGAATAGATTTTGTCTGTTCTCATGCACGTACTATGCTTTCCACGTGAATATGGACCACATATGTTGTAAATTATTTACTTTGGCAGTGACTCAGACAATGAGTCCTTGTAAGACTTGTGGCAACCCACCTATTGGGTTTGAAAAATCTTATCCCAGAATAATGTCCTCAAACTGTAACACAATCTTCTTCTATCATTACGTATGAATTATGTGCTTCATTATTACTATCTCATCACTTACTCATTATACATCCAATTTTTCACTATAATCATTGTTATTAGCTGGAAAAATCATATGGATTATTATTGTTGCTGCCATTCTGATTAGTACCTTATTTTAGTAAAGCCTAGATATAAAGGACCCTAATCAAATCAAATCATGGTACTTATTTGTATGTTTGTCAAAAAGATTTAAATAATAAAAATTGTGTACTAAATTAACAACTATATAACTTTTAATCGAACCAAAAGATTCAATATTCAGTAGCCAATTTTCTGTTAAATTTTTTTTAATTAAATATGGAAAATTCATTAATATAAGTAGTCTAAGTTTAATTTATGCTGACAATCATTTTTAGTTAGAAAATCTATAAATAGTTTTAATTAGTAGTTTAATAATATATTTAATTAATACTTTTAAATATCAATAATTAATTACTATATAAAAATAATTAAATTCCACTGTCCTGTATCACTTCTGTTATTTAACATCCCACGATGAATCTTCTGTTATTTTTATCTATCAATTTAATGGTCTTATCATATAAAACTTCAACACAGAAGACTCTGTTCCTGATTGTAAGATGACGATAATATGAAGTAAGTTTATATATATAATAAATAAAGGTGGACAATAATGGTGGCAATAATAGAGGTGCTCACTGGTCATATACACGGTGATGAGAATAGTGAAAAGTACACACGAAATATGGTTGTTTTTATATGTGTGTTTTTTTTTTACTCAGTGAGATTGCTCTTGAAAGTTATAGAAGAAATAATGATGCATCATCTGAACCGCCATGTACCCTACTATTTACCTACCCTCCTCTCAGATATTAAATACTTTCCTTCATAACATGGATACATCATACATGTTCATGCATCCACTTAACCCAATGTTCCATATATTGTTTCGTTTCTTCTATATCTTAGCTTCTTAACTTCAGTTTTATGTTCCTTCGTCATTTTCTTTTCTTAAACTCCTGTCTTTTCCTGTTCCCTTGTCTAGCTTGCATCAAGTTGCATCTCTCAATACGTTTTATCATTTATTTATAATAATATTTGTGAAATTTACTTTAGATGTTAAATAAATCACTCCATTAAATTAGATTTTATTTCAATTTTTCGAAATCAAAATTGCTCACTGTCGCTTTTTTTTTTTAAATCAATGGTACGATGATATTTCCAAATCTCTATTGTTCCTTTTCCTCCATACTGCACAGAAGAAAATAGTACAGGGCAGAAAAAACCAATCACGCGAAGAAATTTGGAATTGAAGGAAAAAAATTAAAAAAAAAAAATGGAAATGTACCTTTGGTTTTATGTAGTTGAGTGCAGATCATATGATTTAGTTAAGTTGTCGTATCTGAAACTATGAGTCTTCTTATGAGTGATGAGTCCTAGCCATGTGACGAAATAGCCTTTCTGCAGTTAAAAATATAAGCTAAACAGTATTCTTGACTCCCCAAAACTGAAGTCTTTGATCTTTTCAAGGGGTAAACTGCAAACACATACAATACCTTAATATGGTTTTTTTTATTTACTAAATATTTGAATATGAGTTATTTATAAATAAATAAAAATGCATAATTTGTATAGAAAAGATCAAAAGCCAAAATTCGAGCTACGACAAAGAACAGCATAGTTTGTATGTTTTATTGATTGATTTATATTATTTAAAAGAGAAGAATTGAGAATGTTGAAAGAAAGAAAGAAATAGTGGGGAGATGGAAAATGGGAATGAATGGGAGGCACGGGTATGAGAAGGACGGGTGAAATGGTGATCATCTTCTGGTGTCGGAAATGGTGGACCCCTTCAATGCCATTAGTTTCTTGTCCCCTCTTCTCTCTCTCTCACTCAACAATTACCCATTTCTTCTTTATATCTTGTATGCATATATATTTTCTCACCTATTCCCCAAACCAAGAAGCTTATACACAAAATACAAGCCAAGATTTTAACGGCTTTATTCAAGAGTCTAAGTCAATAAATTATTATATACATAAAATTCTAACTCTTTTGCTTATAGACTCATGGATCAATTCATTTAAAATTTATTCTTTTCTTTTAAATAAAGAATTTAATTTTGATACGCTGGTGTAAAATATTTTATACAGTCGTACAGTTATATTCGTTTATTTGGATAATTAATCACGAGGTAAATAAAAAAAAAGTTATTTATTAACATGAGACTATTTAATTAAATACATGTATAATTTTATACTATCAGGACATTGAAATTAAATTTTTAAATAAAAGTACTGAGCTATTAAATAGATTTTAGTGCTTAGCTTGAGATGGAGTTGGCCTCTTTTTTTTTGGTCTTGGCTGGTTTATCCTTTATCTCCTTTTTTGTTGATGTGGGTCTCTTTTTTTGTTGTCATGGTGGGTCTCTCCTTTATCTTTATCATATTCATTCATCTTTGCTGTGTTGGTTTTTTTTTTTGAAAAAAAGTTTTATACTAAAAGAGGCGAAGAAAAATCTGTAACAGGTCCACCAACAACAATACGTACGGCCTGTGTAAGTTATAAAATGAAGACCAACAAAATCAACAACAAAATAAAAAAATGAACCCATAGATTTTCGGCCTATTGAATGAGATGAAGGAAATAAAAAGTAAAGGAAAATAGCACTGGGTCTAATGGATCAAAACAAACTACCAACTATCCAACAAAAAATTAAATAAATACGGCCTATGGCCCCTTTAGATTACCAGAAATAATATTAAGCAAATAAGTCCAAATACCAAAACCAATAAACAAATAAGTTCAAAAACAATAAACAAACTACCAATTACCGCTATCTCATGTCCAAAAAAGAAAACTACCAATTTTCAATTTTTAATGCTCCTTTATGGGTGAATGTATGAACTTTTTTTTTTGGTCATAATGTATGAACTATTCTAGTTTTAGTGTTTTACACTTTTACATAACAATTATTTTTTGATTCCCTAATCTCTCACCAAAAACACATTTTTTGTGACTGACCAATATTTTTTGAGACAATAATCAATAAATATTGTTTCTTAGTTTCTTATAAAGGATAATAATAATAACAAATAAACATTTTTTTTTAATTTCAATTTAAAAGATTTTATATATAATATGTCAAATATATAATATGCCTCTCTTTGTTTTTTGTTTTTTTTAGTAGAGGCGGAACCTCCTTTAGTTGATGTTTGTTAAAACTGAGCTGAGTTTCTTTCTTTATAACACCTCTTGAGGCACTTAAATTTTAAAAAGAAAATGTTACATTATATACAATATAAAAAATCAGTCACCACATTTGTATAAACACATTTGACATCTCAAAAAGTTGTCGTTATTATACTTTAGTAAATATGTTTAATTGTTCTAGTAGTTAATTATTTAATTAAAAAATTGTATAAATCAATATGTATAAATATTCACCCATGCTCGATGACCAAATATATCTATATGAATGATGAAGTGAGAGATATAAACCGATTGATGCAAGTACGAAAACTTTGATAAAAGTTTGTCCCCTACCTGCTAAGTTTAAGTTAGATTCGCACGTATATTATTATTGTACTACTCCTTCATTCAACTACTTATCCTCATTGCACTCTTAATAACTTTTCAGAATAACTCCTCTTAGCTAGAGAACCTCATAAAAATTATAGTCTAACTATGTCTAAAAAGTTCAGAATTTGTCACCCTTTAATTTGTTCAAACGGGGTCACATAAATAAATATATATATATATATAGAAGATCAGAGAAGCCCGTCAGAAAAGTAGGGCAACTTACAAATTCACTGCATGTTAATTAATTATAAAAAGTAGACACAAATAATCAAGCACACTCGTATGGTATGTGCTTGGAAGGGATGAAAATGGAAGGAGTGGATATATATGGAGAAGACTATATATATATATATTCAAAAACATGCACATTATATATATAGTCAAATTTCTATCTGATCTCCACCAATTCCCTCTCTACCTAACTCCAAGTTCATCTCTACCAAGCACACCCTTAGATTTGGAAACTACACAAGAAAATAATATATATGCAACGTACAACATTCATCATCTTAAATTATATGATAGTTATTATAATATATATGTTGGTGTTGATAGATGATGATGGACTACTACTATAGCTACCAGAAGAAGTTGGTAAGTTGAGAAGGAGATTGAGAGTCTTCAAGATCATTGGATGGAGTGTGAGCATGTCTTCCTTCATATGTTGTTATCACCATTCTTGGATCATCAGCTAACCGCTCCACTCGTTTCTTTACTCGACAATTGTCTTGTGTGCAACGGTAGTAGCTTCTGCACATGCATGTAAACCATTAATTAAATGATTTGATATGTTTGATTAAATTGAAATTTAATGACTTAAAATGTCAATTTCATATGCGCGTAAGTTTCTACGTAAATTAAATATGCTTCTTCAATTATTATTATTATCATTATTGATTCATTATTTTTATGTCAAATAATTATTCAGCAAAGTAAAGTCTTAATTAAATTTTGAAAGAAATATATATGGCATGCATGTGTCAATCATTGTAGTATATAGTATAGTCACACTACTGAACAAATCTTCATGATGCTAAAGCTAAGTAATAAGTAGGTAATGCAGATTGAATCATTTCCTTCTTTTTCAGTGTTCTCGCTAGCTTCCATAGTAAAAAATCATTAAGGCACAAGCTAGCTAAGATCGAAAATTAGTGTGAAGAAAAACAAATTAATTTTGAATTTTGAGTGAGCTTCATTATATTACATTTAAATGGATACTAGCTAGCTAGCTAGTAAACAATATCTAACAGCCATGATTAATAATAGCTCTTTTAATCTCATTCTCTGTCCTTAGCAAAAATTCTTTATATATGCATGTTCCATGCTTTTTTTCTTTTTCTCCCTAAAACTTGACATAAAGTGAAAAATCTTGCTTTAATAATTATTGGTGTATGTGTATGTTATCCCCACACATTACTCAAGAAAACCAAAATCTTTCCAAAACCCAGTAGCTAGCCATCAAAGCCAAATGTGTGGGGAAGATTGAAGGAAAAAGCAATAATGAGATATGGGTGTGGGGAAGATTGGAGAGAGAGAGAGAAAAATGAATTATTATACACTATGTATGTAAAACATGTGTGTTGCTGTATGCCGCAACCGCTCCAAGGTTTCAACAGGAAAATTAAATAAACATATACATAAACATTAACTGATTATTATTACTTCAACTTTTTAAGTTATATTAAAAAAACAAGAAGCAAGGAAAAAAAAACTTTCAATCACCAAACCTTTATTTATTTACAAGAGTTTAGTCATGTATGTATGTCAAGAATTCAAAGAATTAGACCAATATATATATTTTTTTTATTCTCATGTATTGTCGATTTGTTTGATAAAAATTATTAGATAACTTGATGTATTTAATTAAATTGTAATCTTACAATTTTAGAATAACACCTTTATGTGAAACTCACCGTAAAAGTTAACTCGCATATGAATTTTTATCTTATTTTTACACGAAAGGTACGATTTTGAAGTATCAACTTGATAGTAGAAGAGACTCTGCAATAAACATTGATTTGGCAAAGTATGTATGTACCTGGGGTGTTGCGTGTTCTTGACCACTTTTTGGCCATACTTCCTCCATTTGTAGCCATCGTCCAAAACATCGACATCGCTCAGAGTCTTGAAGCAAAACCTAGGTTCTCTAACCTTTCTTCTTCCCTTGATTTTCTTCATCTTAATGGTAGAAACCCCCACATGATTATGATGATGATGATGATGATGATGATTATCAATTACATTTCTTTTGCTGCTGAAGCAATCAGGCACTTCTCCCGTTGCCCTAAAATTCAGAAAGCATGTGCAAGAACAAGAAAACCAAATCCGTGAGACCTCACTATCTATGCTTAATCTAATTAGTTTAGTTATAATTACGTTATGTCATATTCCAAAAATGGTTTATCAACAATAAAAAACAACTTCAATAAAAGAAAGACAACTTTTCATAAAAACAAAAAAGGGATTATTTTCCCAAAAATATAAAAGATCTATCAGACTGTTAATTAAATTAATTAATTAACAGAATGCATGAGAATGAAATATAGTAAAAATAAAATTAGGGTTTAATAATTATATATCTCACCATGGATTATTGTTGATAGTGGATCTGTTCAAGGATAAGAATTGATGAGGTCCAAGAAAAGGTGTAGAGGTGAGGTCTAATGTTGATTTATGCTGTGCATCAGTTGCCAGTAGGGTTTCAGCGGTTAGGTTTGAAGTTGAATCAGCTTGATCAGATGCAATTGAATTTGGAGATAGTATTGAAGAGAAGGGTTTCAATAAGGAGTAGCAGGGTTGTTGTTGTTGTTGATGATGATGATGATTGCATCCCATGGGAGGAGAAGCAGGGAATATCATCATGCTTGTTGGTAGAAGAGGAAGAAACCCCATTTCTGTAGCCTCCATATTATTCTGATGATCCCCAAACAAACTTTGGTTATTAACCAGCATAGTTTGTGAAGTTGTTGTTGACATCTTAATAGTAACTTCTACTTATCAATGAAGATGATGATCCAATCCAATATATATATAGAAAGATGATGAATGATCTTTGTGATGAAGAGTGTGCTTTTTTTTTTGGGAATATATTACACTGATATCACTTATAGTGTTTACAAAAACCAATAACTTTCCCTTTTGCGTTCTCTCTCTCTCTTAGTTTCTTAATGTCTTCGTCACATGTCTCTCGTATATTCTAATTTCTAAGCATGTGAAGTAGGGGTGAATTGATTCACTTTAATTTGAGAAGTCGAAAAATTAATCTATCTACATTTATTGTTGATTAATAATTGCTATATATATAAAATAAAATTAAAATTTTTTTATTTTTATTTAGACGCATTAGTGAATTAATCACTAGTCCCACTTAAATTAATTTCTCTTGGACTTAATTTAGAATAAAATAAACAAGGCTGAAAGTAACAAATAGCTGAAAATGTTGAAAAAAGGGAAAAGCGAAAAATATGCTAAAAAGTGAAGAAAGGCAATAGAAAAGGAGAGAGACTTTTATACATTTATTTTATTTATTTATTTTGCAATTTCATATCTATCTATCAATGGAAGGCTAGCAGTTTGCGCTGCAAGTCGCAGTAGTATAGTGATGGCACTGTTCGTGTGTCCTAACAACAACAATAATAAAAGGGTTCTGGGAAAGGAAAAAAATGGTTAGTGGAATTTCACTGTGGCATGGGAGGGAGGTCAACAATAGACGACAAAAATTCATTGTGTTTGGCCTCAAAAAATTGTATGAAACTTCCATGCAACATCCCTCCCCTATGTTACTGTATATGATTAATTATTATATAATATGGGCAAAAGTAAAAGCCTACTATTATTATTATTGATGAGTGCACAATAATAGAGATAGATACATATAATCAAATGTATATATATATATATATATATATATATATGAGTGATATGAAAAAAAATATTAATTGATCATGTATTCATCATCAATTCACTATATAGAGTATCTATATATCTATCACCTTTTTTTTTATTATTATTAAGATCATTTTATTATAAGAGTATTTTCTTTTTCTCTTTCTCTCTCTTTGATGCATCATCGGCGGTGAAGTATCATTATGGTGGGTGATTGCTCATTTGACTTTTAGGATCAAAAAGCTTGTTGCCTTTCTCATATCCCTTTTGCTCTTTTTAACTTTCTAAACTCGAACTAACCCCACATTCACCAACCTTTTTTCTCAAATTCCAAAACCCCAAGCTTATAATAATATTGTTATCATCTCATTGAGTTAATTAAGAGAGGGTGACAATCATCATTAATTACTTCTTTTCTTTTATATATTTTCTTTTTTTGTGTCATGCCTAAAAATTTGTGGACCATCTGGACAATTGAAAGTGTCCAGTTTATCTACCGTTAAAGAATTTGGCCACAATAATTAACAATTCAATTAATAATAGTTATGTTCTCTTTTTGTACTTGTCATTAACTAAGCACATAAAATGATGAAGTACATTCTTTGTATAATTTGATGAATGAAGTAAAAAGTATAGCTATTGAGTAAGAATTCTCATAATCAATAAGTAGATTAGATGATTGTAAATAGAAAACAAATTATTATATACACATAATTAAGTAAAAAAGTCAGTGTGACTAATATAATTACTATTTGAACTGCAATCTATAGTGTTTACCAAAACCAAAACCAAAACCATCCCACCTAGTAAAAGACTATCAAAATAGGTAAAATTCGTAACATTTAAACCAGCTAAGTCTAATTAACCCACAAAATAAGTTAGCTAGTGCAGAAAATAAATAAGTTGGCTTGGTTTAACCCATTCAAAATTTACCTTTTTTTATTTTTTAATGTTCTTAACATTTTTTTTTAACAATCCAATTCAAATATCTCACGTTCTAGCTAAAATCTCAAGTTTCAACTTAATATTTTATTTAAAAGAAATAAATTTGGCCCAAAATTAATATTTATCCCAAAAGTTGATTTTCTTTAGTTTTTAAATTAAATTACTTATTTAAAAAATAAAAAATAAACGAATTGGCCCATCTATTAGCGTTACAGAGAAATGACCTAGACTTTTATTTTAATAATAATAATAACACAAAATTACTTTGGAAAACACAAAATTAACTGATAAATAAATACAGAAAAGATTAAGAAAGGAGTTATTGTGTGAATGAATATATAATTTTGTGGAAATAGGATAGTGGTGGCGTAAGGGTGACGTGGTGGTGACGTGAGAGTGAATACGTACCGTGGGAATAATATGTTGCATCATCTACGGAGGAAGATCCCTTTGGATTATTAAATTAAATTAAATCTTTCTTTTTTATGTTCGAGTCCCCTCCTAAGTAAGTTGGCAAAATGGCATGGCGGTGGCAAACACAAATCATTTCTTTTTGTCTCTGCTTATATAGCTGGCCATTATTATTCCATTCATTCAAATTACCACCTATAATTTCCTATTACCCAATAATCTTTCTTCTTACCTTACTATTTTTTTTTTTCTTTCTCCTTCTTTTCTTATTTCCCTTTTATCATTACAGTAAGAATAATAGCTTATTAGTCTGCTCTCTTAACATCGCTATATATATATATATATATTATTGCATGTGTTATTATTAAAGTATTATCGACTTCAATAAAACTGATATAAGTAGGTTTTGATATTTTAGTCAAATTTTCATAACATAAAATTATGTTTATACAATAATTACTGCATATATATTTAAAAATTTAGGAAAAAGATTGTAATAATTTTATTTGACTTCACAAGGATGGCTTTTTTTTATGATAAAAATATCAATAATTCTATGTGAATAAGTGATTTTTGCCAACCAAGTGCAATCAAGTAATTTATTTCTATGCTAAATAGAAGATAATTTCGGTGTCAAATAGAACTTTATTTAGGTGCACTTTTTTATAATATTTGATACCGAAATAATATTCTATTTAGCATAGAAATAAACCACTTGATTGCACTTGGTTGACCAAAATCACTTGTTTAAATATCATTACCCTAAAAATACCTACTTATGAACTATTTTTTTAAAAAATATTATAAATGTTAAAAAATGTTAATTTTTTAATATTTTGCATGTATAATTATTTTTTTTTTTGATTGATTTGCGTGTATAATTATAAAGACACTAATCACATAGTATTTTATATAAAGATTTTTCACCCTCTCTGAACGCAAAGTTGTGTGTGGCAATAATTATGTTTATCTACATTTGAAGCGAACCTAGTTGGATGGTCGTTAATCGTTATATTGACGATTCTATACACCTGTACATATATAGTTAGTTTCATTCAAGCTAAGCTAAGTTTGTTACATGTGCTTCTCAACAAATTTCTAGATATATATGAACTGTCAAAAGTTTAATTAATAACATTATGAATAAGTTGTTGAAGTGGGAGAGAGCTATTGCGTCTGTTATATTATATAAGTATTACAGTAGTGCCGTTTGAACTTAGAGATGTAGCATGATTAGTTATCGCAAATAAGTGATACCAATTATGAAAACTTCAGCATATGATATGCATATTTGTCACGAAACGAACTCAGTCACTTTTGTAAAATACTGCATCATAAGATGGAAGGATCAGTGAAAAATTAAGAGTATGAAGCTAGTTTTAATTTGTTACGTACGAATGAACATGTAAAACATATAAAAATAAAAAAATTTAGACGTATGTATCTTAATAAAGTTCATATATATGTTGTATTTCACTTACATATATATCCTGTTTCAAGAGGATACACCAAATTTAGATAGGTAGCCACTTAAATATGGGTTATGTTAGGTGTACGTTAAAATTAGGTATTAAAATTAGTCATTATGTATAATATATATTAAAATATAAAATATATGTATAATTTAATTTATTTTTAGTACGTATTTTATATTTTAATATATATTATATAATAATAGTTAATTTTAATGGTTGGTTTTGATGTATAAATTGAATTGTTATTTAAATATATAATGCATAAAAAATAAATATATCATTATGAGGAGAAATGATGAGATGTGTGGATATGATAGAGGAATTTAAATTGTAATAGGGAAGAAGGAAATGATTAGGCCATGGTGGTGCTAAGAAGTGAAAGTGAGTGTGAGTGAGAGTGTAGGTGTGCATACAACTCTTGTCCACATCCTGTGTCTCTCTCTGCCACCACCACCCCCCTGCATGCCACCAACTATATATTTGACAACACACTGCCCTCCGTCTCTCACTTCCACTGCTTCCATTTCTTTCATAAAATACTATTTAATCAAATTAAATGAATCAATTATATATATGGTATGGACTATGGATGCCAACTGTGGCAAGCAGCAGCCTTTTACGTTAAATTTCCTGAGGAACAAGTAGAGGGATTCTTGATTCTAGTTGTGGTATAATAATAATAATTTTAATTTGTCTCTCTGCATGCGCTACATGTGCACGTTTTCAGTTTGTCATACTCATATGCATCATTAGAAATTAACAACTTCCATGGATATCTATGCCCTCCACCACACTCTCATCCATGCATTGCATTCTGGGAAGTGAGAATTATTGTATGAGTGTTCACTATTCAGTATTCGCACGATCTCTCTCTCTCTCTAATCTGCACATTCCCTGGATTACTCTGAGAAAAGAAGGAATAAAGTGATGGAACATGAAAGCGACCCTTCAATGTGTAATGTGTTGCTGTATTGTTATTAGAGCCAGCGTGCATGACACTGCCCCTCATATATCTATCTATCACTCATTCACTCTTATTATTATTGACACCCAAATCTTTGTCCCACCCATTTCCACCTTCTCATACTACTCTCAATCTCATTGCCCT
Source organism: Stylosanthes scabra (assembly GCA_036250425.1). Classification (NCBI taxonomy): domain Eukaryota; kingdom Viridiplantae; phylum Streptophyta; class Magnoliopsida; order Fabales; family Fabaceae; genus Stylosanthes; species Stylosanthes scabra. Next base: position 24,772 of record JASCZI010090880.1, read on the forward strand.
CATATACTAACTTTCATATTTAGTTACATATATTTGTAATAAGTTAGTAAATAAGGAGGTTAGATACATAAAATTAAAAATTATATATTAATTAAGTTAATAAAATAATGGTTAAATTAATCTGTCGTTCGTCCCTTTAATTTTATCAAATTTTCAATCTTTATAATTTTTTCCTTTCGATTAAATCCCTATATAATATCTAATTTTTCAATTAGTTCTTTATTATGACAAAAAAATTTAAATTTAACGAAATATTCTACTAATTAAAAAGTATATTCTTTCTGTATAACTAAATATTTCGTTAAATATAATATTTTTTTATACTTGAGAAACCTAATTAAATATTTGAATATTGTATAAAAATTTAATTGAAAGAAAAAAAATATAAAAATTTAATTGAAAATTTGATTAAACCATAAATATTAATAGAATAATCAAACCTAAAATAATTTTATATTATTATTTTTTTATAATTAAATTAATTTTAATATACTTACAATATAAAATATTTAGACAAACTATTTATATAGTCAATGTAAAATATAATTACGTATTGATGACGTGAAGTTAATGTAATTATATGTATATGCAAAACTATTTTACACTAATAGCGTTTCAAAATTAAATGGTAAGTTATTGATGATATTTTACATCTCAAACTAAGTGAAATTTTATTTTCATACATATTTAATAAATAACAAAAAATCAATAAATAATATATGTTATTCCCCATGAATTATTATACGATTCGTTTAAAGATCAGCCTCTTTTCAAAGGTTCTATACATATATCCCTTTAGATTTTGTTTTCCAACCCAATGATCCAATGTTCTCATCATTAGACATACGCTGACAAGAAATATTTGTCTCTCTCAAACCGAAAGCATTAACTACTATTAAATCACGCATCCATGTAAAATCATCTTTGTACGATAATTATTAAGGTATTAAAAGTAATATATTTCATATGTACGAAATTGTAGTAATAAATTACTTAATTACTTAACTTTTTTAGGGTACCTACCGTCGGCTAGGTATATAGGACAGTGACATCTTAACCATGTTTTTCTATTAATCAGCCACTAATATGTCCTTGTATTTATATATATTTGCGAAGCACTTGTAAAAGTTTCCATATATCCATCATCTTCTTTTGGTATAGCGCATAATAATTAGGTTATGAATTAAAGGCCCTACTCTAACAGAGAGTAAAGTCTTCATGATTATTACTTGTGTTTGCCATTACTCGCTCGCTACCGCGTCTAAGATTTTATAGCTAGGCAATTATATTTGGCATTATAATCTTTTTGACATTATACAAACAAACCCACTTCACGAACAAAGTAATTTCAAGCACCCTCCATGCAACCGTTGAAAATGGCAAGTAGAATTTACAAGGACATATAGCGGTTAATTAATAATAATGGAGCAGAGGTTACTAATTAGTATTATTAAATGGAGTCTTTCTTGTCTTGTTTTTCACATAAAGCATCACCGCATTCAATAAATAATGATGCAACTATAATCCAATATAGCTAAAATTATGTATTGTTAAGCTCCATATATTAAGATTATTTATTAGTAGATGTATTTATTTATTTGTTTAAAGAAATAAATAACAAATACATTTGAGATTAAGATTTTTAATTTTTTTTATAAAAACCTTTTTAATTAATAATGTTAACATATACCTTAAGATTATGGGGACATATATAAAAGAATCTCTTAAGGTTACATTTTAACTAGAAAAAAACACAACGATCGACAATTTTAATTTATATTGAACAAAACTTTTATTTAATATTTAATACTTTTAACTAGTAGCTCAACATAATATTTTTAATAAATATTTTTAAATATTAAAAGTTAACTGCCGAGTTGAAATTCAATTTGACCCCTGAAATTTGAATCGTAATTTAAAATAGTCTCTAAAATTTATAATTACTCAATTTAGACCCCAAAATTTGGAATCGTAACTCAAAATGACCCATAATATTTATAATAACTTAATTTAAACTCCAAAATTTGAAATTGTAACTCACATTAACTCTCCAAACCATTTTTCACTCACTCATGTTCACCAAAAACTCAAAATAAAAAATACTACAATCGTTTTAAACATCATTTTTTTTGCATCCAAGCTATAATCCACCATTACACTGTCACTTAACTGTCCATGTTAGCGCGTCATTAACGAAAATAGAGTTGAGGGCTAATATGAGTTATAATTTCAAATTTTGGGGTCTAAATTGATAACTATAAATTTTAGGTTATGCTAGGTGTACACTAAAATCAGCCACCAAATCAGCCACCAATGCATAATACGTATTGAAATACAAAATACACACTAAAAATGAGTTAAACTATACATGTATTTTGTATTTTAATGTGTATTATACACTGATGATTGATTTTAATGTGCAAATAAAGTTCTTCATTTTAGAAATCATTTTGAGTTACAATTCAAATTTCGGGGCCAATTCAGTTTTATCTCGCTAACTGTCCGTTAAAGTCAATAAATAGTGTTGGACCTTCTAGTATTGCTGTTTTAACTAAACTATTTAACAAAATGAGATAAATAGTTGCCAAACAGGTACTTTTTCTTTTTTGGTCTTCATGAGCGTTTTATATGTTTTTTTTTTGGGTCAGTGAGGTGTTTTATGTTTAATAAAGCCACAATTTTTTTTTAACAAGAGAGGGCCTAGGGCCAAGAAAGAAGACGGAAACTAAAAACCATAAGGGAACAAGGTTCCTCTACAATCAGCAGACAAAATCAAACTAACAAAGACACAATTCTTTTATTTGGTAGGGAACAAAGGCACAATTAAAGAGGGATTAAAGCCCATGCGTATTACTGGACTTCCAAAAATTCAGCCTCATTAAATGGGCTTTATACCAGATGTAAAAATAATGAGCTCTGTTGACCCAAAAGGAGAAAAGGGCTTCTTTAACACTTTTGCCTGTAACGCTCCAATCCATTTCTCTCTTCTTAGTTCTTAATGGAGGAAGTTCTTCAGATCCAAAAAAGAAGAAGAAGAAAATAACCGGAAGATGATATGGGGAAAAAAACAAAATTAAAGGATTAAAATAATTAATCTTGTTGACCACGTCTCTAAAGATATTTTTATATACAAGTATAATTAAAAATAAATTAAACAATATATTTTTTTTACAAAAATATATGGTAACTAATTTATTAATTATTTTTTTGTGTATACATAGTATTTTTGAATTAAAAATATATAAAAATATAGTAAAAATCTTTCCCAATTCTTAAATTTATTCGTTTTAGATTTGACGCCCCTTAATGAATCGAAATTCCAGAGTGACTCATAAAATATTAAAAGATATACAAATTGATTCTTCAATGAAATAAATCGATTTCTAAAAATATGTTACATATGATATGTCATGAATTGATTTGTCTCATTTTTTAATTGCTTAAGAAAGAAGCATTCTAGTAGTTTCAATTCATTAAGGAACAAGTCTAGAATAAAAAATTCAAGATCGGGAAGGTATTTACTAAAAAACATATATAAATATGTTATTATGAACAAATGGAACCAATATTACGGAGCTAGGGAGCCAATAATTAAGTTATCATCCAAAGTTTATATGAGTTATTATCGTAACTTATATATTCAACAATAAGTTATTATCCAAAATTTATATAACTTATCATTCGTAATATATGTTGGCTCCCTATTAGTCATAATGGGTTGGTTCCGTAGTCTTTTTCTTTTATTATACATATACTATTTTTTTATAAACTGATTAAAAAAGATATTTTAAACATTTATCAACAAAAAATTAAAATTCTGTTTATAGTAATCTTAATACATATATACTTCTAAACCCAAATTTATTTAGTCTACCTAAAAAATTGTTTTGTTTTATTCCTGGACAAACAATAAATGTTATCTTTCAATTAATTATTACGGTCCGTGGAATGAAAGATAATGACAATAAAGATTAAAAGTGAGAAAATTAATTAAAATGGTGAAACAAAAAAAAGCTGTTAAAGTGAGTGGGATCGAGCAAGAAAGAAAGAAAAAGAATAGCAGAGACAGAGAAAGAGAAAGAGAGAGATAGCAAGAAGCCAAGAACAACGCACGCACCTCTCTTTTCTTGTTTCTCAGTTACTCTTCTCTATCGGAGCGTGCACACACGCGCACACACATCATATCTCTCACTCTCTCTATCCATGCATCTATCTTCTTAATCATCGCCGCATCCAGGTATTTCTTCTCTATCCATTCTTCTTATTCTCGTTTCCTTTGTGCGAATTCCAATTTCACTGTTGCTCTTCAATTCTCATGTTCAGTTCTTTCTGATTTTGTTTTGTTTTATATTTTCTCAAAGATTATAATCGTTTAGTTTCAATTGATTGAATCCTGACTTATTTGAGGTTCCGCATGTGCCAGATTGTACTGCTCGATTCAACTTTCTATTTTGGTTATTTGCGTAAATAATTAAATAGAATTGGAAACGGACTTAGATAGTTTCTTAACACCGTGTTGCGTGTTATAGAGAATTAGGAAAAAAAAAAAAGCTTAATTTACTCTTGGCGTTGCTAGCCTTGTTAGATCATTACGATGGTCTTGCGAATACTGATGTTGACCGTGAAAAGTGTGTGCTATTAGTTATTAGTTATCGCTACTTCTTCTTAACTTTTGTTTTTGTTTAATTCTGATTCATTTTCCCTTCTGTTAATCGTGTTTGGGTGAGTCAGGAGCAGAATGGGTTTGCCCTTGGGCAGTGATGATCCTGCTATACTTCGGTTACATAAGTGGGAACCCTCTGATATTCCACTTGAGCTTTCGGAATTTCGTGAGGCTTTTCTTTCTCCCACTAGACAGATACTTCTTTTGCATTCTTATGAAAAAGAAGCTCTTTTGCTTCCGCTGATAAAAGGTGATCTCTGTTTTATTTTTTTTGTTGGTTTAATTTCTCTATGGCTGTTGACTGCAGCATGTAGTGGTCACACAGATGTTTTTGATTTGTGTTGTTAACCTGTTGTGGTATATGCATTTGCTTTCCTGTTTATGCAGGAGAGTCACATTCTAGTGGCCTGGAAAGTGGCCGTGACATCGATAATCATAGTCCAGGTTCATCAACTCTTTCCTCCCAGGCATTCGCTAGGCCTAGTAGATCAGATTTGGTGAATGATTTACCTTGCACTTCAGGATCAGAAGTTAACATTGATGCTGATTCTGCTGAACTCAAGTGTCCAAGATCCAAAAGTTACCCGTTTATTAGTGATGTGAACTCGTTGGCATGGGCACGTTGTGGGGACAGCTATGATCAGCACGGTGATGCTTCATTTAGAGAATTTCTATTTGTGTCTGGAAGACGTGGGGTGTCCATCCATGCTTTTTCCAAACAGAACAAAGCCAGAGGAATGGCTCAAGATGCAGCAGAGGGGAACTTTAACCAAGGCAGGTGGGTGGAATGGGGGCCTGTTCCTACATTAGCTCAAAATAAAGAAGTGGGAGAGTCTTCAAGTCTGAGTGATGAAGGTCAGAATATAAATGGCATCGTTGGAGATAGCGGAGTTGAACGATTGAGAGGTCGTGCTGCCAAGAGATACTTGGAGTCTTTTTTCGCTAAAGTTGATACTACTGTATTAGATGGTAGTATTTGGAGTAAGTTCCCTAAGAATACAGAATTTCCTTGCTCTGCAGAAGTGGTTTCATTTAACATATTTGATGGAGGTGATGTGTCTAACTCTAGCCTGCCGAGCTTGAGATTGTGTGGAGGCAATTCTAATTCTGATTGTTTTTCTAGTGTATTTGGTATTGAGGTTAATGGTTTCTATGAATGCCCAAGAGTATTCTCAAGTACTTCATATTGCTTGGTTGGATTCTTTTTTACCTTAATGCATGATTTGTCTGGAAATATTAATGATGCAAATCAAGGAGGCAGGAGAAGAAATTTACTTCTTGTAGCTAGGTTAGAGTGTTTGGGTATTCAGTGGGTTTCAATGGTGAAGCTAGATGAAAGAATTAACATAAGTCTGGCAAATGAGTGGATGGATTTTCAGTTTTCTGATGATCTCATTGTATGTCTTAATTCTTCTGGCTTGATTGCTCTCTATGCTGCATTGTCTGGTGAACTTGTGACATATTTAAATGTTTCACACACTTGTGGACTTACCCCTCATTTTGATATCAAAGGGTTAGAAAAGTTTTCCTTGAGTGATGGTGCAAATATTAAGCAAGAGTGTGACATTAATGATAATTTGTCTGATCAGCACAGTGGTTCTTTTAGGAGGTCATTCAAAAGGTTAGTTGTTGCTTCACACACATCCCTTTTAGCTGTGGTTGATGAATGTGGTGTGATCTATGTGATTTCCTTGCGTGATTATGTGCCTGACAAGTGCTATTCATATGAGAAGTTGCTTCCATATTGTCAGCAAGTTGGGTTCGGAACGTTGGTTGGTTGGCGAGTTGGCGGTTATGATATAAATCGCAAAGTTGTATACCCTAATTCTTCTGGCTATGTTCGTTCTAGTGATAAAAGTGGGATGGTTTCTTTCCCAGGCAACGCTGTGGCAGCTAATGTGCTTCAGCAAATTGATGACTACCCATTTAAAGAAAAGATGGATTTGTTTGGCTCCTATTCAAGTGGATTTTCCGCTGCTTCTAAAAATGATAACAAACTTCATGGTTCTGATTTGAATTCACCTGTTACGAGAACAATATTCCTTCCTGGTTTTAGAGTCTCTGGGGATGATTCCATTTGTTTTTCTCCTCTGGGAGTTACTATTCTCTCTAAAAATAATTATGCACAAAATCAAAGAGGTTCTCCAGTTGTCCATTTTAATCTGCAAGTGAAGTTAGATGTTCATGATGACAACTTCATAGGTAGTATATATGATGTGTGCCACTTTAATGGAAAGGAAGAAGCTATTATTGGAGAAGCACTTGGATGCATTTTCCAAGGTTGTTTATATATAGTGAGGGAAGCTGGTCTATCAGTGTATCTTCCTTCCATTTCAATTTCATCAAATTTTCTTCCTACTGAGCACATTGGTTATTTCCCATCAAGTAAGGGTCTAGGGATTTCAGACATAATAAAGGACAATGTGGAAACAAAGGAAACAATGAAAAGGTTTTCTCCTTGGAAAGTTGAAATTTTGGACAGAGTTCTTTTGTATGAAGGCACTGAAGAGGCACATCGATTGTGTTCAGAAAATGGTGAGTATTACGAAAACCAAAAATAAAAGCAAACTTCATTTATAACCTCCCATAATGCCATTTCATATGTGTACGCCTGTAAAAGAGAGAGGTGTGTGTGTGTGTGTATGGGATACGTCTGTGTGTTCATTTGTGGTTGAAACCATATGGTTTTCTGTTAAATTAGAGCAACCCTGGTTAGACTAAAATGAACTTTAGATGGGATATTAATTTCATTTATTTTTCAAAGTTAGGATGAGGTTTGTATCAGTGGTTTGCAGGATTTCATAAACATAATTTTAGTTGCATTATTATTTATTTCCTTCTTTTTCAGGATGGGATGTCAAAGTTTCTCTCATTCGTCAGTTACAAATAGCACTGGACTACTTGAAATTCAATGAAATAGAAAGGTAAGTAGGCCAAAATTTAGACAGTGATCTATATAGGCATAGTATATTTTGAACTCATAGTTTTGGGTTATAACTTATAATATGTTGTATGTGATGTATGCTTTGCGCTATTTTAAGGTGGGATGGTACTTTGCCGAAAATATAGGAAATATTCATAGGGTGGACATTTATACTATTTCGGTTTTTGCATTATAATTTAGTATTTTATCTGTGGAGGCAATTCACATGGACATGAGATGGCACAGTGGATTAGATGTCATTTTGTTTGTCAGTTGGTTTTCCGTTGGCCAAAGGCATGGAGGTTGTGTTACTTGGGAACTTAGTGTGCATAAACTTGGTTTGGCCAGCTAAATGACTATGGAACTTTCCTCTAGGGAGGACTTAATTATAACACTGGATTTTTTGAGACTTTAGAATTAGTATGGATAATCAAATGGATGGAATACAATGGGGTGGACACTGCTGTTGGAAAATATGATTTCTGTTTTTTTGTAAAATATAATATGAATTTTTAACTCATACATAAATACAGCATATAAAGTCCTCTCTTGTTATGGAGCTAAGTTTACTTATACTAATAAATATCTACTTGTTCCATCTCTTGTTTGAAGCTTTTTTCGAATCTTTCAACATCTTGAACTTTTTGTTGCACTAAGAGGGTTTGGACTATATACAAGGCTATCTGGAAATTCAGAAGTCCAAGGATGGTCAAGTCTGCTGCTTGGATAGCAGTACTGAGTAGGATGAATTACAAGTAATATGCTGGATATTTGTAGGCTTCTTGGTGCAGCTATTTCTTGATATTGTGTTATATGCAACTTGGATTCAGAAAAATAATGCTTTTTTGGGGACAAAATATAATTTTCACTAAGAGACACCTTTAATCACAGACATTCTGACAAGCAAGGTTTGTCGGATAAGATTAGGTGTGTCCTATGTTGACTTCTTTTGGTGTAAGACACATGATCTTTACAAAGGAATTTTCGTCTCCAATATGTTTGAGAGATTGAAAAGCTTTGCTCCATTGGTATACTCTTATTTGGTCTCGTTTACTCTTGTTTCTTATCATTATGTGTACTTCTTTTTATGTTAATATATTTTTTTTTTTATCATAAACGAAAACTTTGTTAATAGAGTACATTGGATTACATTGAATTATATTGTCTTGTGTATTAAAATGTTTCAATGGTAGTGAAGTTCTAGTTGAGATGGAATACATCGATGTGTTTATGTAATATTTAGAGTTTTTTTAACAGCAAATATTATCTAATGAAATTCACTTTCCAGTTTTATTGATGAACAGATCTTTGGACATGCTTGTGGATGTGGATCTAGCAGAAGAGGGGATTTTGAGGTTGCTCTTTGCCGCAGTTTTTCTCATTGTTAACAAAAATGGCAATGATAGTGAAACTTCTGCTGCTTCAAGGTAAATTTGCATTCTGCAACTCTTAGCTCTGTTATGAGTCATTCACAATTTATTATATGAACCTGTTTGATAATTGTAGGACATGATGTCAACTGTGTTAAATATATAATCATATATAGCAGAAGTCTATTCTGGTATTCTAATGATATATGTGACATCACATTGGTCTTTTAGTTTTTGGTTAGTTTCCTCAAGATAGCTAGCTATCTTTACGGCATCCATTTTAAAAAGGTTGTTAGAAAAAGTGTTTCAGAGTGTTGGAACTACTTGAATTTCCTTATGGCTAGTTTGTTTAGGACAGCTACATTGGATTTAAATGTCCCTTTAGGGATTAACCAAGTTCTTTTTCTTTTTCATATTCTTTCAGATTTGTTGTGCCTTTTCCTCTAGTACAGTACATTATGAAAGGAGAAAAATTGTTAGAAAAATTAGTGGATATTACTTAATCTTTTGGTTTATAAGTTTTTACATCCGATTTATGATATTTTGTTTCTTCTGGTGAACATTTTTAGGCTTCTTGCACTGGCTACTTCCTTTGCAACCAGGATGCTTCGTAAATATGGATTGCTAAAACATAAAAGAGATACCATCACTGCAGAGGTCTTTAAAACAGAATTACTTTCTCTTCCCCCTATTGAACCAGTTGAACTGCAAGTGGATTTTACTCGAAAACTTCGTGAGATGGCTCATTTCTTGGAGATCATACGAAACCTACAATGTAGGCTTAGGTCAAAATTCCAAAGGGCCAGTCAAGGATTGGTATGTCCTCAATGGTTCTGTTTCTTGGAGTGCTGTTTAAATTGATTGCATTGTTTCTCCTGAGAATTAATACTATTTATTACTAAGTACAGGCTGCTATTGGAGAAGAGTCGTCTTTAATTCATACTGATATGTTGCAGGAAGAATCCCAACTTTCTGTTCATCCTTCAGATTTAGTGTCACTGGACATGTTGAACCAAAATGAGCTTTCTTTATCTCTACCTGCGCCTGGTAATGACAACAATGAAAACTTTGCACTAGTGCCTGTTGGTTCAAAGTCTCCTTTGGTCTCAGAAGAGTTTGGTGAAGTATCCCCTGTAGGAAAATTTTCTGAAAAGAAAGTTTTGCCTGTGGAAAATCCGAAAGAGATGATGGCGCGCTGGAATGTAGATAATTTGGACCTTAAAACTGTGGTTAAAGATGCTCTGCTCTCTGGTCGTCTGCCTTTGGCAGTCCTTAAACTGCATCTTCATCAATCAGAAAATTTTGTTGCTGGAAAAGAGCCTCATGATACTTTCACTGAAGTCCGTGATATTGGCAGAGCTGTTGCTTATGATTTGTTTCTGAAGGTAGTTATTTTACTCTCATTAGCTTTCCTAAAGAAAATAATGTGACTAATAATGTGATTGCACAGGGTGAAACTGAGGTTGCTGTTTCAACACTTCAAAGACTTGGAGAGAACATTGAATCCTGTCTCAAGCAACTTCTATTTGGCACTGTAAGGGGATCTTTGAGGGCCCAGATTGCTGAGGAACTGAAAAGATATGGTTATCTAGGACCATATGAGTGGAAGATATTGGAAGATATGTCACTGATTGAGGTATGTGGAACTTATCCCTTATTTTGTGGTCAACTGCAGTTAAATAATCAATAGAGGAATTTGCATTATCTAGGACTTGCAATCTTATTCTTTCCTTCCTGTGCATGTGTATGAGAAGAGTCTTTATCCTAGCAGCAGCTTCTGGAAAACATATCATGGGCGGCTAAGAGATAATGGTACACCACTAGACTCTGTTTTGCCAGTGGAAAATAGGCTAAAGCTCTTGCATAACCATTCATATGATAGCCTTGTCATTGAATGTGGGGAGATTGATGGAATTGTCTTGGATTCATGGATGAATAGCAATGAAAGTTCATCTTCCGTAGAAGTTGATGAAGAGGAGGCTCATGTTGGATATTGGGCTGCTGCTGCTGTCTGGTTTGATGCCTGGGAACAAAGAACCATTGATCGAGTAAGTTGATTCTCTGTTTTCATGTCTGTATTCATAATGTCTATTTTTACAATGAATTTTGATGACGCCAAAGATGATGGTCACTTCTTCCCCATTCAGAACACTTTTTTGTTGGATTTTAAACCAATTTTCTTGTCATTTACATTTACTTACTGAAAGAAAGATGGGTTTGAATTTTTCATACAAGTTCTTCGAAATTGGATTATTATGCCTATTTGGAAGCTTGCATATGACATACTGCATCACATAGAACTTCTCATTTGTCCATTTGTCTCTTCAAGCCTGCCTGAGTACTAAACTTCAACCTGTACGTTATATGATTGCTTTTCGAATTTTTGGAAGTTGCTTTGGTTTGAAATTTTCATATAAAATATTTCTTGATTCATTACCTTTCTTTGCCCTGGGTATTTTGGCTTCTTTTTGTTTCTTAGCTAATTAGTGTTGAAAGGGGATTACTGTTACTGATTTACGCAGGGACTAGGCTGTTATCGCTTACTGCTTGCTGCTAATCTTTCTTAATGATTTTGTTTTTCTTCAGAAGTGAAATAAATCTGCATACCTTCTAAAGACCAAAACTCCTCTTTTTCAGTTACTGTTGCATTATTTGTTTATCTTTTTGTTTACAGATGATATTGAACCAATCATCTCCTTCGGGGATTGCTTTACTGTGGGAATCACAACTTGAATATCATGTGGGTCGCAATAATTGGAAGGAAGTATCTGAACTGTTGGACACGGTACCTGCATATGCCATATCTGCTGGAAGCCTTCAACTCAATTTGGATGTTTTGCAGCCTACTTCATCTTTAAGATGCAGTATGAAGGCTTCTAATTATGGAAGTTTCTTAGGCTCTCTAGAAGAATTGGATTCTGTATGCATGGAAGTTCCAGATATCCAAATATATCAATTTTCACCTGCTACTTGCTCTGGGTGGTTGAGAATACTCATGGAGGAAAAGCTTGCAAAAAGATTTATATTTTTGAAAGAATATTGGGAAGGAACAATGGAGATGGTTGCTCTTTTGGCTCGTGCAGGTTTCGTATCTGATCAAGATAAGATTTTGTTGGACAATGATCTTATTGAGACCTTATCAGATAGAGATGGAACTGTACAAGCTATGCATAAAATATTTGTACATCACTGTGCACAATATAATTTGCCAAGTCTTTTGGACCTTTACCTTGACTGTCATAGTTTGGCCCTTGATCGTGATTCCCTTCATAAATTACAGGAAACTGCAGTAAGTTTCATGTTTTCCATTGAGTGTTATTGTAATTTGGTTTGATCAATTCTAATTGCTTGTTCTCTCGTTCTTTTTTCAAATTACTATGCTAGTATGAGCTATAATGCCATGGAATATGTAGGTTCTGTTGTTTTATATACTTTGACTGCTTTAAAAATGATGTTTTATTATTTGATTGTTTTATAGTCCCATGCAACAATAGTGAATTCATTTAGATGTAGTGTAAAATTTTACAAGGAATATGGTGGATAAGGCATGCTCAGTAACCAAAAAGTAAAATAAAACCCAAGACAATAAGTCTCTATCTCAATCAATATCCTTACATTTAATAGGCTTTAATTATGGAGATTTCTGTGTAGTTTTCTGAAGTATCCCTTGCTTCCCATTTACTATTGTTTTCTTCAATAAGTTAAGCATCTTTAGAATAGAAGTTTGTAATTCTGTTCTAAGTGTACTCTTTTCTTCCTATACATGAGAGGTAAGTTTAGTGTGTGCAATGCCAAGAGAAATCTTCAAATCCTTATACTTTTCTCCATTTGCTAAGCTGTAAATAAATGGGAGCGATGATGCTTGATTACGGAGAATCTAATGTTTCGTAATGAGGCTCTGTAAGTATTATGGGTGGTATATACATAGAGAGATTTGCATTTTAAATTTTTTATAGCATCTGTTATTCTTGATGCTTAATACACATTGCGTCTCTACAGGTTGATTGTCAATGGGCGAGATGGCTGCTCTTATCAAGAGTTAAGGGGTGCGAGTATGAGGCTTCACTTGCCAATGCTCGCTCAATTATGTCACATAATTTGGTTCCTAGAAGTGGTCTCAGCGTTTTGGATTTAGATGAAATAATTCGAACTGTTGATGATATTGCTGAAGGAGGGGGAGAAATGGCAGCTCTAGCAACCCTGATGCATGCTGCTTTGCCAATTCAAAGCTGTTTAAATAGTGGTGGTGTAAATATGCATATCAATT
>JASCZI010090881.1:9120-32069 GCA_036250425.1 Stylosanthes scabra
TGCATCCAGAGCACTTGTAGCTTCATCTAATAAAAGTATTGATGGATTCTTGACTATAGCACGAGATATTGCAATCCTTTGTTTCTGTCCCCCTGATAGTTGAATCCCTCTTTCACCAACCTGCAAGATTAATTTCATATTATATTAGAAATTATAATGATATATGCTTAAGTTAAGTTGATAGGAGAAGACACATGAATGATATTATATCTCTAACAAGTTCCTTCACGCAAGAGTCTCTTTGGGTTTGTGTGAACTTTTTCCATAGGTTTTCTTTCTTTCTTTTTTATGTCTTGTTCTAAAATTCTACTTTTTTAGGATTAAACAAGAATCAGATACCACTTTTCATAATTTGTACTTAAAAGGCTCATGCATGGTTATATCTCTGAAAGAAAAAAATCTCACTCTTAGCTTCCTCCAGCCTCTATCTAGGTGTACATGCATGCATAGTTACCTTGGTATCTAATCCATCGGGAAGATTGTTAATGAAAGTCTGAGCATCTGACAGCGTCACAGCATGATTTATTTCAGCAAGCGTTGCATCATCTTTTCCATACAGTATGTTGTCCTTGATGCTTGTAGCAAAGAGTGCAGGTTCTTGATTAACTAGCCCAATTTGCTGTCTAAGCCATCTGAGATCGAGTTCCCTAATATCATGCCCATCTAGTAGTATTTGACCAGAAAGTGGTTCATAGAAGCGCTCAATCAAAGATATTATAGTGCTCTTTCCGGAACCACTTCCTCCCACAAGGGCTACAATTTTGCCAGAAGGAATCTCAAGACAGAGGTTGTTGAAAATGAGTACATCAGGACGAGATGGATAACTGAAACAAACATCCGTAAATTGGATGCTACCCTCCAATTTACTCAATCTTTGACAAATTTTTGAGCAGGTCTTGTTCACTGTGTCTCTTTCTATCATCTCAAAGATGGGATAAGCAGCTGCCCTTGCTCGGATAAATGCAGAAATATCTGGTGCTGCCTGCCCAAGTGATCTGAAAGAGCAAAACATGCATAAAAATGATCTCAATCTACCAAGTAACACAACAAAAGGGCTAGGCTTAGGCTTAGGCTTACAGGCTAGAGATAACAACGTTGAGCATGGTAGTGAAAGAGACACCGCCATTGGCGATATTCTTGTGGACAACAATGCTAGTGAACCAAACAAGCAGAGCCCAGGAAAGGAAAAGGACGCAATGCATGGAGCCTAATCCCAGACCCTTTGCCAAACCTGCTTTGCAGCCATTTCTATATGTGTTGATGAGAGCCTCTCTGTATGATCTCACTGCCCTTTCTTCTCCTGAAAATGCTTGTACTGTTCTCACATTGGCTATCACCTCTTGAGCAATCCCACCACCCCTTACATAGGCTTTGCGAACTTTGGCAACTAGCCCAAATGTGACATACGCATAAGCACCTCCAGCAAGGGCAATTAAGGGTACAATTGCCAGTGTCACTAAACTTATCTGCCATACTTTCACAAATCCAATGGCAAACCCGGCCGCAAATCTGCTTATGTAATGCAGCAAGTTTCCTACCTTCTCTGATAGTGCATCTTGAACAACAATAATGTCACCTGTAATGGCAGAAATGACATCTCCGGTTGATGCATCGGTATCAAATAAAGTAATATCTTGATTCAGCATTGATCTTAAATAAGCCATCCTCATCTTCGCTGCCTGACGTTCGCCCGTGTGCATCCAACAAGCGACCTCTGTATATACCCAAAAATAAAATGATAATAGAATTAAGCTAGTAAAATTTACATATCAACTTTTCAGCTTCTACTAGAATTGCACTTTACTTGGGTATTAATGAAGTCATGAAATAAGTTCGTACCTGTCCAAGACGCGAACAATATTACTATACTTAGATACACAAAATCCAATGAATACTGCAAAACAGCAGCAAAAGTATTATTATTTCATACATGCATTGATACATATGAGAAAGAAGCATGTTTAGCAATTAAGGTCAGAAAAGACCAAAAAGCACTTCTAAGTGAAGTCTATGCATAGTTTGACAAGCTCTGCAAAGTGATACCAACCAACTAACTAGCTAGTTAGCTAACTAACAAATTCAAATGATGAGAAATTAAAGTAGATATTGAATGTAATGGCTTTGGCTATGCAGAATTTGAGGTTCGAGCAGAGAGAGAACTGAGAGAAATGCTAGTGAAGTTTTGAATCCGAAAATGAGCATTGAAATAGGGGAAAGCCTCAATTGCGGAACCAGTTTTCTGCTGCTTATAAGTTATGAACAACAACCAACTAACTGCGCATTTAACTATAGCTAGCCAACTACCTTCAACCATGGTTAGCTTAAGTTAACTCAGCTTCTAACAAACTTTACCAGCTGGCATTGCTGAAGTAACTAACTTCTAATTCTGGAAATGTAACTAACATAAGTACATAAGTACCAACTAACTTCTGGCTTTCTATAGTAAGCTAACTTGATGGCAAAAATAGGAATATACGCGAAGTCACAAAGACATATTATATTTCAACACAAACCTTGGCAACTCGATGGGAAGTTTCTTTGGGAGAAAGGTAAGCTAAGCCAGCGACATTGATCAACTTTCCAAAGAAAATAAAGAAGACAGGCACAGAGGCACCATGAACACATGCCCCAATGGATCCAACAGCCATCAATACATAATCATAGAAGTCAGCAAACGAGAAGAGCTTGCGTAAAGGAACCCTCTGTTCCTTTCCACGCTTTCCTGCTTCCTTCTTTCTCTCTTTATTTGATGCCTCATCAATTGCCGAGGTACATGAGAACGAACCCTCCTGTTCTGACATATAAATTGAGCGCTATAAACTTGTACAACTACGACAGCGTGCTGCTACAGCAAACATGACTATATCAGTTGTGCAGAAGGAGAAGAAGGTTCTTTCAAATATGACTAACATGAGGATTATAGTAACAATGGAGGAGGAGATGCTGTGGTGATGGGTAATTAATTCATAATATAAGGTTGATTAAATGAAGGGACATTTTAATTAGACTTTAATTTAGCAACTTTTGCTTAATTATGGTTGAAATTTTAAACATATAATGTTGAAAGTAGTTTACAACTTTTGGCAATCTGACGATCTGCACCTACATTTGAGAGGGACACCTTAACTCCTCTCTTAATAAAGATGTCGAATAATAGGTATACAAACTAAAGAATTATTACTACTTACTATGTGTAAATAGCCTACATATAGATTAAAATTAAATGCCATATGTGATTGAAGATATCGATGGTAGTATAATAATGCAAAATAAACTAAACGAACTTAATCTGAAAATGGTTTGATGTTTGAGCGTGGTTACGGTGCCTTCGATCTCTGATATTCTCTGGCGAACCACAACGCACAAGGCACGAGCTAAGAGGTGGTGTTTGTATACTTGTCTTGAGGATTAGTGATGATGAGCCATTATTATAGTTGTAGCGAGCATTAAGAAAAGGATTGAATGGAGTTTGCTTTGGTAGCAGAGCATTTACATATATATATATATATATATATAAGAGATTGGATTAACTATCCAGCTTAATTGTACGTAGTTATACTTAGTGAAGAAGAAAATCACATGGGTAAGAAAGATCGAAATTAAGTTTAGACGATTCGTGCAGCACTTTTGTACCATTGTCGTTTCTTTGCGCGTTCTTTCTTAAATTTTGAGAGATAGTTTATGACTACACGTTCAACTTATTGCTAACCAAAAAAAGTCATATCTTCATCATACATTATCGTATACTAGATGTAAACATATTTTAGTCCCTCTTTTCTCCAACCAAATTAAACCAAATGAATTTTGCCCACTACACGAACAAAGTATTACTACTAGAATAAACAGAAAATTTAAAAGCAAACGAACATGTTTTAAAACTTGTTCGTGTAAACTATAAAACATGTTCGTTGTATATATAAATTTCTATTCGTGCACGAACATAATATTACTACTAGCATGAACAAAGAATTTAAAAACAAATGATCAACTATAAAAACATGTTCGTTGTATATAAAAAACCTATTTGCAGTAACAACTTGGTTGGAAAAAGAGGTGTATACCTAGATTAATTGAAAATCTTATTAGGTGATATGATTACAAATAAAAGTTGGAGGGTAGATTAGATTTTAATCTCATAGTTAGCTTTGTATTAGAGTTAGTTAGCTTAGTCGCTATATATATAGCAGAGACTTAAATAATAGGAGGTTAAAATTCAAATTCGCATTCAAAATTTGACTCACGCATCAAATTAGCCGTCTAAATTTTTAAGTTACTCAATTTGGCTTTCGAAATTTTCACTTGGTG
The DNA here is from genome assembly GCA_036250425.1 of Stylosanthes scabra. NCBI lineage: Eukaryota > Viridiplantae > Streptophyta > Magnoliopsida > Fabales > Fabaceae > Stylosanthes > Stylosanthes scabra. Next base: position 13,426 of record JASCZI010090881.1, read on the forward strand.
ACTCAAGTTGGCCCCTCGTTTGTTTTTCGTTTATGACCGGCATGCCGAGTGGATAGATGGTGCCATGTCAAAAGAAGATTTGTCCACGTAGAATCGAGTGATATAGTGGTTGTTAGTAACATGTGGCATGCCGACATGGATAATAATGCCACGTGTCACAATGTTTATTCATATGTCACTAATATGTTATCATTGTATATAACTCAAATTAACCCATAAACTCATTTTAAGCCTTGAAATTAATGAAACAAATCAAATTGATCCCTAAAATGATTTTTTATTTAATAAATACAAAATTATTAATATTCTTGCAATCTATTAATTTTTTATCTATTTTTCTACGAACAAATTTAATAAAATTTCTTTTTACACGATAGAAAATGGCTAGTTGAATTAAGAAATTTATAATACAAAGAATTATTTTATAAGAACAATGACTACATGACTTATATATTAATTGGACAATTTTCATTACACATTTCAACGATAACAATATATCCTATTTATGAATGAAAGTATGCAATTATTTCATTTTGATAATGAATTTGAAAGAATAAAAAACAACAAAAAATTTAAAAAAAATTATATCTACATAAAAAATAAATTTAATCTTCTAATTAATCATTTTACAAACAAATCTTTTGTAATAATTTTCATATAAATATTTCTTTTTATCAACTAATAAATGTTAATAATTATTAAAATATTAAATAAGACTTACATAAATTATAATTTTCTATAAAATATAAATAATTTAAGAAAATATATATATTTTTTACTTAATATATATTTATCATTTTAAAAAATTTAATTATATATTATAAAACTTATTAATATTTAATTATTATTAAATAAGTATCATCAAAATTAAAAGTATCAGTAAAGTGATGATTTATTTAGCATAATTGGTGTGCACGACAATGTAGCCTGTTGTATCTACCGTGAATATATAAATATTATATTAGTTAATAAAAAAAGTCTTGGAGCCAATCCACTTGATGGTAATCATAGATGAGTTACGAATGATAATTTATATATATATTTTATGGGTGATAAGATTTTTTTTTTTTCTGTTATGGGTGATAAGCTTTTTATTTTCTCTTGATGATAAGATTTTTTAATTTCAGATGATAAAATTTTTAAATTTTAAATGATAACTTAATTATTAATTCCTTAAGGATTTCCTAATATTAATTTCGTAACATTGTTGGTTAATTAAATATATATAATCCAAAAGAAAAAAAATTATTTATATTAACATTATTTTTGTTTTAGGCTTTTAGCATGTATATTTTGAAAATGTATTTAAACATTTTTATATTAATCAATGAAAATATACTAATTAACTAAATACTAAAAAATTAAGCTGGTCATTTACTCTTTAACTCTTTACAGTTAAGTTTGACAAAATATCTTGTATTTTATAAGTAAAAAATTACTTGAACGAAGGTTATGCTCGGTGTCAAATAGTCAAATAACTAAGGAAAAATTATTAAATCTACTCATTAATGTTTAGAACTTTGACAAATCTATTCATAAAAGAAAGAAATTAATTTTGTACCCATGAAAGATAGATTTTATTGACAAAACTATCCAAACCCTAAAAAATTATTCAAAATTCCTAAATTACCCTTTAACCCAATCTAACCTTAATCCTAATCCCCAATTTTACTCCACTCAGACCTAGCAACCATCACAGTCTTCAACCCTCCACCACACCCTAACCCTAATTTCCAAATTCAAAACCCTAATTTCTAACACCAACACACTCTCAACGCCGACAACACAGAAAGAAAGGAGGAGAGCTCGAGGAAGAAAGAAACAAGGGGGAGGAAGTATGGGGTCGTCACTGGCAAAGAGCGCCGTCGCTGGTAATGCCGAGTTCGAAACAAAGACGGTGTGAGAAAGGTATTGAAGAGAGAGAGAGAGAGAGAGAGAGAGAGAGAGAGACGCGGTCTGGGGGGACTTCCTCCGCCGCCGTCGCTCGTCGTGACTGCGCCCCCATGAGGTCGTGATTCCGACGTTGTTCCCTAGCCTCGCTCTACCACCATCGCTATCCACAGGAGAAGCTTTGTTGCCGTTGAGTTGCAAGACTGTCGAAGACTCCACTCGTCGTCGTTCTGAAACGGGGGATGGGGGAAGAGCTCTTTGTCGCCGTCAAGCTCCTGTTTCCTGTCTCCACCGCCGCCAAAGCCACTAGTACTCAACGTTGGTTGCTTCTACATATCTTTCCATGTTTTCTACCTCCGTCGTGTTCTCTATTTGAGAATCTTGGTAGTGGTGGGGGTTGAAAATTATGGTGGTGGCTGGAACTGACGGGAATAAAATTAGGGATTATGATAAGGTTTGGTTAAAGGGTAATTTAGGAATTTTTAATAAATTTTTAGGGTTTGGGTAGTTTTGTCAACAAAATGCTATCTTTCATGGATACAAAATCAATTTGTTTCTTTTATGAGTAGATTTGTTAGCGTTCTAAAGATTAATAGATAGATTTGGTCATTTTCTCAATGACTAAAAGAAAATTTAGATAATAGGATAGTAACTAAATTTAAAAATTAAATTTAATAAAAATTTAAAAATAAAAGTGTAGTATGTATTAGTATATATTTTAATTAAAAAATATTTATTATTAAAGAGAAAATTTACGGAACAAATACTACAATAAAACTATGGGAGCCATGGAGCTAAAGGGTGAAACCCTAACCCTATTCCCCTTTTCCTTCTACCTCACCGCCACTGCTACCACCATGTCGCGGGGTCGCCACCGCTTCTTCTTCTTGTGGTGTTGCGGTTGTGATGGTGGTGAATGGTGATGGTGAGTTCTCCTTTTCCTCCTTTTTTTCCCCTTCTCTTCTTTCTGTTGTTGTTGTGATGTTGCGATTGTGATGGTGGTGATGGTGAGGTGGTTGTTATTGTTGTGGTGGTGGTGGTGGTGGTGATACTGTTGGTGGTGGTGCTGCTGCTGTTGGTGGTAGTCGGATGATAACTTTGGTCAGTTTTGGACGATGATAACTTATCTTAATTTCCTATAATAACATTTGTTAAATGATAAGAACTTATTGACTCTTTAAGAGTTTTCTAATATTGCTTCCGTAGCAATGTTGTAAATTAAATATAAATAATATATTAAAAATAGTAAATTTTTAACATGATCTAAATAAAATGGATACCTGGTATTTATCAAAATATATAATAAAAATATTATAAATTTTGTTAAATATATAAAATTATAAATATTGAATTATTTGTTATATTTTTGAAATATGCGAGTCGTATTTATAAATAAGGGATAAGTACTATTATTGCCACAAAGGTTAGCTGCCAAAATTCGGTTGGTCACAATTATTTTTTTTTTGTCAAAATTGTCACGACAGTTTTGAAAACACATTGAAAATATCAAAATAAAAAATTGTTGACAAAAATACCAATTTTATATATATAATAGTAATAATACATTTTTATTTCCAATTCTTCTTCTTCCTCTCTCTTTGATCTCTCCCTCTCGCTTACTCTGTGTTTCTCTCCTTCACCTCCACAACAGCAGACGGCGGCAGACGGCGGTGCGACGACAACAAACCTAGCCGGCTGTTGAAGTGAAGTCCAATTTTTTCCTTCCCAATGAGGAAAACGACGCCGTTTTCAGATTTTTTTTTTTTAAAACAAAGTGAAACCTAGAATACCAAACCTCCAAAGTCCCGTGTTCAGCCACCATCCACCATTCGGCCATTCCTCAATCCTCAAATCTTCGATCTGAGTTGCACTCCATCCCCTTCGTCTTTGCGCTGTGTTCCTCTCGTATCGTCCTCGTTCTCCCGCCGTCTCGCGTTCTGCCACCGCCCAAGTGCTGCCGCCTCCCGTTCTGTGTGAACGTCGCTGCTCGGATGCTTCGCTTCCAGTTCCGCCGCCTGCTCGTTCGGCCTCTGTGTCTTGCTCGAACGTCACTGCTCGGAATCTTCGCTTACGCTCCGCTCGTTCGGCCTCTACGTGTTGCTCAACCCAAGTGCTGCCATCGATTTCCCCGTTCTGCTTAGCCTCTGCGTCTTGTTCAGACGCCACTGACGCCGATCTCCGCTTTGTCTTCCCCGTTGTGCACCGGTCTCCACTTTTCCTGCTACGGTGAGTGCTTCCGTTCTATCAACAACAAGCAAAACACCTTTTATTTTTCAAGTAAATTGATGTACTTAGCTGTTAATCATCTATTGTGGATATTCCTAATCTCAATTTTAAATATTTATTCTGTGCTTCCATTCTGTCAACAAGCAGAAGTGCAAAACAACTTTTTTTTTCCTTTCAAATTTCAAGTAAATTGATGTTTATTTTGTGATTACTTGTTAATGACTAAGTTAGTGGTACCTGAATAAATATGCTTATTGATATTGGATTATTGCTGCGTATTGGTACTGGATTATTGTTGCGATTTGGTACAGGATTTTTGCTTGTTATTGGTGCTGTATTATTGCTCAGATTATTGCTGTGATTGTTATTGGTGCTGGATTATTGCTACAATTTGGTACAGGATTATTGCTTGTTACCGGTGTTGGATTATTGGAGATAATCCCATTAAGTTAAGGGCATTTTGGTAAAAAGGGCTTTTTTATTCAATTCGAAAACCTTTCTGGTATTTTTGAAAAAAAAAAACGATTGTGACCAACCTAATTTTGGTAGCTAACCTTTGTGGCAATAATAGTACTTATCCCTATAAATAATAATGATAGGTAATTAATAAAAATTTAGTCAATATCAATGAATAATATAATTTAATTGAGATGTTCTAGTTCTAAAAAAAATACAAAGTTGACTAAAAATTATTTTAGATTTTAAATATTCTATTACTTTCATTATGAACATTTTATAAACTGAAGTTATAGATGTTAATTTTGAATGTTCTATTTTTTATTTCTGATTCGTTGGTTAGAAGATTATTGGTTAATGGAATTTTCAAAATTTGAAAAGTGTTTGTTTGGAAGATTCAAACAGTAATACATATTCCATACGATAATGAAAGGTCGGACATTTGGGTCAAGCATACCTGGGAGTTCGGAGGCGCCATCGGAAAAGGATATGGGGAGGGGAGAGAGAACAACCACATCCCATCCCATCCCATCACATGGCATTGCATCTAATAGCACCTGCTTTGATCTCCGATCCCATTCCCATCTCATCCTTGTGTTGGAATTGGATGATTTGATCTACTAGTCATGACTAGTTAGTTTTATTTGTATTCTCATCAAACTAATTGATAATAAAGAAGACAGAGAGAAGAGAGAAAAGAAAAAAGATCATATTATATATCATTGATTTGATTGATAGACACATAGAAAGGCACAGGTAGGAATCAAGTGAATAATGAGCGGCAACAAGAAGCATCAAGGAACGAATTTGGACGAGGAGCAAATCGCAGAGTTGAGGGAGATATTCCGTTCGTTCGATAGGAACAACGATGGAAGCCTGACACAGCTGGAGTTGACCTCCCTTCTGAGGTCGCTGGGCCTAAAGCCCAGCGGAGACCAGCTGGAGGCCTTCATGAACAAGGCCGACACCAACAACAACGGCCTCATCGAATTCTCCGAGTTCGTGGCCCTCGTGGCCCCTGAAATCCTCCCGGCCAAGTCCCCCTACACAGAAGAGCAGTTGCGGCAGCTCTTCAAGATGTTCGACCGCGACGGCAATGGCTTCATCACTGCGGCCGAGCTTGCGCACTCTATGGCCCGCCTCGGCCATGCTCTCACCGCCGACGAGCTCACTGGCATGATACGGGAGGCTGACACCGATGGTGATGGCCGAATCAACTTTCAGGAGTTTTCTCACGCTATCACTTCTGCTGCTTTTGATAATTCATGGGCCTAGCCACTCACGTTAATTTCTCCCTAGTTGTGTAAATGATTCCATCGTACGTCAACTTGTTCTTTCTAATTTCATTCTCCACAACTCATGCGTGCATAAATGAATCATCTGCTTATGACACCAAATCCTGTTAATTAATTGTTCTTTTTAATAATCAACTGTATATAATCTATTTGTGCGAAGCAAGCCACTCACCACTCACGTATTAGTTATTACAGTGGCCTAGAAGGACAATTACGTGGACAGAGTAGATGATCTATCTTTTTGGTGAACAGATATCTCAGAGACACATTTAATTTAATTTACAAATATCTCTCTTTTATTAGAATTTTGCTGTATTTTTCATCTCATAGTGAACTTAGCATAAAATAATGAAAATAATATGATAAAATTTATATAATTTGGTGTACAAATTTGGATTTATTATTAAAATTTATACAATTATTTGCTCGTAAAATTTCAAATGTTAGGGTTCTGTTTGGATTTATTATTAAAATTTATACATTTTATTATTAAGGCTTTTTTTAAACACGCACCTAGAATTTAAAGAATGTACATGTAGCGTTCTGTTTTTCAATTTCAAGCTTAAACTGTAATTGATTTTCATTCATTAGACTCTAAATATTAGAAGCCGGGAGAATTGATATTAATATTTTTTTACAAACTATAATTTTTACATCACAATGCTGTTTTATAAATAACACCAGATAAAATATTATCTTAATATCATACAAATCATATTTTCTCTATATAATTGATATTTATGTCTATGAATGAAATAAAATCATATTAAAAACACTAAATAAAATTAAGAGAATAGAGTGAAGGGAAGAGAATGACCAAAACAAAATAAAAACTTTATTAACCTTCGTTCAATGAAGATATGACCAGCTTGTTGTGAATAAAATGAACAGCTAATAGAAAAGAGATAGATATAAAATATAATAGTATATGAAGTATTTCAGGTGCTCTAGGATATATAATAATTCAATGATCTTAACGGTTGATTTTAATTATAAAATAATTTTATAATATATATAAATTAAAACGAACAATTAAGATCACTGGATTGTCGTAAACTATGAAGCACCTGAAATGTTTTCAATAGTATATAAGAAATAGGAATAAGATATAGAAATATAGATAAAGGGCTTTAATATGAATATTTACTAATATTATTATTGTCACTATACTGATTAAAAGAATACATATTGTGTATATATTATATCCGAACATACGAAAGTGTTCCTTATTTAGTTCTGTAGTGTATCTATCTATTCATGCTACCTCTATTTATAGATGTACAAAAGTAAAAGTAAGGTTGAGAGGGTCGGATGTAGTTTCCACGCATGATGGTAATTCCCAAGTTTGACAATAGGAGATACTGATAAAATGGGTTGATTCACAAGATTAACCACAATTAATAAATGGGCATCTATATTCATAACACTCCCCCTTAGATGTCCATTAGGAATATGCCTCATTAAAACCTTACTAGAGAAAAACTCAATGGGAAAGAAAAACTTTAGTGAAGAAAAAAGAGTACAATATCCTTTATGATTTGACTGCCTCGTTAATAACCTTGTCAGGAAAACTCCAATAGGGACAAAAACCCGACCAAGGGAAAAAGAGTACAGTCTCCCCCTTTTGGCGACATCATTTAAGATCTCGAAATCGGCGCATCCCAATTTGATGTACCAACCTTTCAAAGGAGGATCGCAGAAATGACTTTGTAAATAAATTTGCCAGATTATTGTCTGAACTGATCTGTTGGACATCAATTGTTCCTTGATTTTGAAGATCGTGAGTGAAGAAAAATTTGGGAGAAATATGCTTCGTTATGTCACCTTTGATGTATCCACCCTTAAGTTGAGAAATGCATGTTGTATTATCTTCAAATAAGACAGTAGGAGCTATATTTTGATCAGCTAATCCATTTGATGACAATATATATTGGATCAAACCTCTAAGCCAAAAGCACTTACGACTTGCTTCATGTATCGCAAGTATTTCAGCATGATTAGAAGATGTTGCTGCTATTGTCTGCTTTGTAGACCTCCATGATATAGTTGTATCACCATACATAAATATGTATCATGTTTGAGATCTTCTTTTATGTAGATTAGACAAATATCCAGCATTTGCATATCTAACTAATTGTGTCTTGGATTCATGTGCATAAAACAGTCTCATATCAACAATCCTATGAAGATAATGAAAACTTTGTTTCATTCCACTCCAATGTCTTCTAGTTGGAGAAGATCTATACATTGCTAATAAATTCACAGCAAATAAAATGTTAGGCCATGTATTATTCGCAAGATACATTAGTGCTCTAATGGCACTGAGATATGGTATTTCAGGACCAATGATGTCTTCATTTTCTTCTTTAGGACGAAATTGATCTTTTTTGACATCCAAAGATCTTACAATCATTGGAGTACTTAATGGGTGAGACTTATCCATATAGAATCTCTTCAAGATCTTTTTTGTGTAAGTTGTTTGATGAATGAAGATCCCGTTGTTTGTATGTTCTATCTGTAGGCCGAGACAAAATTTAGTCTTTCCGAGATCTTTCATCTCAAACTCTTCTTTTAGAGCTTTTATATTATAATTGTTGGAATCTCTTTAAGAGTCCCAATGATATTTAAGTCATCAACATACACAGTAATTATAATGAACCCATATGAAAATTTCTTTATATAAACACATGGGCAGATATCATCATTCCTGAATCCCCTTTTCGTCAAATACTCAGTAAGACGATTATACCACATTCGTCCAGATTGCTTTAGACTATATAAAGATCTTTGCAGTTTAACTGAGTATAATCCTTGCGAATATTCACTAGATAGTCTAGATACCTTTAGTCCTTTAGGGATTTTCATATAGATATCACAATCTAATGATCCGTATAAGTAAGCTGTCACTACATCCATTAGATGCATATGAAGCTTATGGCATGCAGATAAACTGATCAAATAACGTAATGTAATTGCGTCAACTACAGGGGAATACGTTTCTTCATAATCTATGCCAAGTCTTTGTGAAAAACATTGTGCTACAAGTCAAGCTTTGTAGCGTACAACTTCATTTTTCTCGTTTCATTCTCTCACAAATACCCACCTATATCCAATAGGTTTTACATCTTCTGGTGTACGAACTACATGCCCAAACCTTTTTGTTTTACAAGTGGGTCTAACTCATTTTTCATAGCTTCTTCTTATTTTGGTCAATCATCTCTTTGTCGATATTCTTCAATTGTTCTTGGCTCAATATCCTTATTCTCATGCATAATATGTAATGCCACATTGTATGCAAATATTTCATTGACAATGATCTCATTTCGGTTTCATTTTTCTCCTGTAAAAACATAATTTATCGAGATATCGTCATTTTCACAATTTTCTGAATTTTCAGGTACTTGAACGTCTTCTAATGTCAAAACAGTACCCGGATTTTGGACAATTGTTGGTGCCCTTTCTATGTCTTTATCTTTCACAACAGGAGTATCATCTGCCTCTACAATATCAGTTGCCTCTTTTTTTTTTTCGAGGATTTTTATTTTTGGAACCAACTGGTCTACCACGCTTCTGGCGTGTACTTGCTTGAGCGGCCATCTGCCCAACTGGTACATCAATTCGAATTGGGGCATTTTTTGCTGGTATGAAGGATTTTGTTATCCTTTTTGTATCAGAAAATACATCAGGCAATTCATTTGCTATTCTTTGCAAATGTACGATCTTTTGAACCTCTAGTTCACATTGTCTTGATCGTGGATCTAAATGCATTAATGATGATGCCTTCCAATTGAGCTCTTTTTCAAGTGACTTATTCTCTCCCCCTAATGTAGAAAATTTTGATTTGTCAAAATGATAATCAGCATATCGAGCTTTAAACACATCTCCCGTTTGCATCTCAAGATATCTTATTATAGAAGGAGAGTCATATCCAACATAAATTTCCAATTTTCTCTGTGGACCCATTTTTGTGCGATAGGGTGGGGCAATTGGAACATATATTGCACTCCCAAATATTCTCAAATAGGAAAATTTGGCTGCTGGCCAAAAACTAATTACATGGGAGAGAATTTGTGGTAACTTGTTGGCCTAAAACGGACAAGTGCTGCAGCAATGCAAAATCGCATGCCCCCAAACAGAACTAGGAAGATTTGTTCTCATAAGTAAGGGTCTAGCTATTAATTGGAGGCGTTTAATAAGTGATTCTGCTAGCCCATTTTATGTATAAACATGAGCTACTGGATGTTCAACATTTATTCCATTGGCCATACAATATGCGTCAAAAGCTTGAGAAGTGAATTCACCAGCATTATCAAGGCTTGTTTTGATTGGATTTTCAAGAAATGTGCTTTTAGTAAGATGATTTGAGCAAACAATCTCGCAAATGCTAGGTTGCGAGAAAACAACAAACACACGTGAGACCATCTTGAGAATGCGTCTATAAGAACCATAAAGTATCTAAAAGATCCACATGGTGGATGAATTGGTCCACATATATCTCTTTGAATTCTTTCTAAAAATCGAGGGACTCATATCCAATCTTTATTGGTGATGGGCCTTGTACTTAACTTTCCCTGAGAACATGCAGCACAACAAAATTCACTAGATTGAAAAATCTTCTGATTCTTTAGTGAATGTCCATTAGAGTTTTCAATAATCTTCCGCATCATGGTTGTTCCAGGATGACCCAATCGATCATGCCAAATCATAAATTTATTTGGGCTAGTAAACTTCTGGCTTACAATGGCATGTGATTCAATTGCACTAATTTTAGTATAATACAACTCGGAAGAAAGCGATGGCAACTTTTCCAATACGATCCTTTTATTTGAATCATGCGTTGTGATATATAAATATTCATGATTTCACTCATTCATAGTTTCAATGTGATATCCATTTCGGGGAATATCTTTAAAACTTAACAAATTTCTCAGAGACTTAGTAGACAATAATGCATCATTTATTATAAATTTTGTTCATCCAGGAAACAAAATTATGGCTCTTCCAGAATCTTCTATTACTTTGCCTGAGCCAATAATAGTATTAACACAATATTCTTTTGATATGAGATGAGTGAAATAAATATTTCTTTTGAGAATGGTATGTGAACTTGCACTATCCGCAAGGTAAATATCTTCGTTATATGTCCTTGCCATTTTCTGAGTCTTTGTGAAATATGATCAGAGTTTCGTGCTGATAAAATAAAATGAACAACTAAGAGAAGAGAGATAGATATAAAATATAATAGTGTATAAGAGATAGGAATAAGATATAGAAATATAGATAAAGAGCTTTAACATGAATATTTACTAATATTATTATTGTCACCATACTGATTAAAAGAAGACATATTGTGTATATATTATATCTGAACATATGAACATACGAAAGTATTTTTTATTTAGTTCTATAGTGTATCTATCTATTCATGTTACCTCTATTTATAGATGTACAAAAGAAAGGTTGAGGGGGTCGGATGTAGTTTCCACGTATGATGGTAATTTCCAAGTTTGACAATAGGTGATACTGATACAAGGGGTTAATTCACAAGATTAACCACAATTAATGAATGGACATCTATATCTATGACATAGCTTTCTTTTTTTGGTGTATCTTGTTTATTTATTTCCGGCTCCTAGCTTCTAGGTAGGTGTAGTTTAGTTTTGTTGTTTTGTATGAGCAGGTTAACATCCTTTACAGGATTTATAGCTACAACCCATGCAAAAAGAGTTCCATCATTTTACTGGAAAGATTGCTCAAGCATTTCAGAGAAAAAAACTTTAAAATTTGAAATTTTGCTTGTTTTTTAATTTGATATCTCTCACCGATGTAATAAACACCTTTTATAGAAAGAAAGTTGTGTGAATGTTGTTCTTTTTAAGCCGTCACAATTTGAATTTGGAAAGCATAAAAGAATTTTGAAATTTAAAATTTTTGCCGCCCCATTTTGCTTTGGCATCAACATTTAGCTTGCCACTTGTCAACAACACATGGTCGGGCACTTGGTAACTAAAGAGTTGTGTCACTTGTTGATAACTGAAGTGAGTTTTTTAAATGCTAAAACTTAATGTCATTCTGCCTTAATATATTAATGGATTATTACGAAATTAAATGCATAATATTAAAATGGTAAATTAGTCTTAATTTTTTAATTTTGGGTTAAGTAACTCCTCATCTTTGTTAAATAATACATAATTATTCTGACATTCTTGAAAGAAGCTAAGAACATATAAGTATTTCTGTCATTTTTTTTTTCGATAGCTAACGAAATCTGCTGATATGGTCATAACAGTAGATTCATTACAATACTAAGCTCGAATCCAAATAAAAGGAGGACTTCAAGTTTGATGACTCTATCACTAAACATGATAACCTTTCCATCTAAACATGATTATGGATAAGAACAACGTAACACTCTTTTAAAGGGTTATGGTTAACACCAAAATAATATCATCCGTAGCATTTTTGGTGTTTTGATTATAGCTTGGTACTTTAATAGATACATAGGATTCATTAAGGTAAGATCATCAGCTTCCATTAAATATTGAAAACGCCCGCTGAAAAAAAAACCTATATATTCTTTTGAATAGTAATTTAGAATTTTGTAAAAAAAACCTATATATCCTCACTCTATCCTCAACTCAAATTCTCATAAAGTACTTTTGAATAGTAATTTAGAATTTTATAAAAAAAATAAAACATATATAATTTAAAAAAGAATTATATATACTTACAGGTTACAATTTACTTTTAAGGAGATTATACTATAATCGGAACGAATTTAATTATTTTGTTAGTTGCTCTAATTCTATCAAACTTTAATTAAGTTTTCGTAGTTTTAAATTTTAATTAAATTCTTATATTAGATAAAAATTTATAATTAGATTTTTACTACATATTTTTATATAAAAACAATAATTTTAAAATGCTCACCTTTAAAATATTTCTAATTTCTTTCCATACAATAAAATGTCTAATTTTTTATATTATACACAAATACTAAATTTTTTAGCAAAAAATGGTTAAAAAATATCTAGTTAAATTTTTTAATGCACTGACAGTGTAAATATTTTACACAATTGTATAGTTATATCTATTTTTTTAATGACCAATCATAGGATGAATAGGAAAAAAATTATTTTTCTAATGTATCATTATGTAATTGGATACATCATACATGTGTAAAGATAAAGTCTTGATAGCATTATACTCATGTGTAAAAAGTTGACTCCTTATTCACTAATTACATCATATATCAATATCATTTTTTATTCTTTTTTCTTTCTCCTTTTACTATTAATTATTTTTCTAATTACATTCATTTATTTCATATTGATTCTCCAACATTAATTTCGTAGCATTACTCATGTGTAAAATGTTTTTACACTACGGTGCATCAAAATTAAATTCAAAATTTAATTACAAAATTTTAAATTATGAGAACTTATTATTAACCTAATTAAAATTTTATGTAACTAAACGGAAATTGGCAACCACGGAACCGCCACCAATAAAACTCGCAACCACCAAATAGGGGTCAGTCGTCGCACATGGTATATTGGTATTGGTACGTTACTTTACCTATCAAGTATCAACTACCTCACCAAATTGTACATTCCAGACCTTCAATACCATTAATTATCGTCATTCACTTTCTCCTCAAATCCTCGCCGGCTTCCCGGCTCCCCCTCTCTGTTTTGTTTTTGTTGCAACATGCCCTAACACCCCTAGCTCCTCCAGTTGGTCGTCTATTTCCAGATTCCGGTAATACCAAGCACCAATTTTTTCTCTCTGGGTTAAACCCGTTCCGCGAAAGTTAGGGTTACATTGTTATTGGAAGACAAATAGACAATAATCACCATGAGTTTTCAGGACATCGAATCTGGCCGTCCCTTCGGTGGTTCGAGGCGTGGCCTCATCAATGGGAAGCAAGACCCTACTCAAGCGGTGGCAGCCGGCATATTCCAGATCAACACCGCCGTCTCCACCTTCCAGAGGCTCGTCAACACCCTTGGAACCCCCAAAGACACCCCCGAGCTGCGCGAGAAACTGTGAGTTTCTTTATCTTCCTTAATCATTTCCGCTGATTTCTTTCTCTTTTTTTTCTTCCCGATTCGGTTGTTGGTCGAGCTCAATTACCCTTACAATAACGTATCTCTCTGTGAAAGATTTTAATTTTGATATTGGTTGAGTCAATCCTTTGTTGATCGAGGTATTTTTTTCTTTCTGTGCTAATCCTCTTATAATTTTATTTTTTGGTTTCTCCCGAAAACAAAATGGAGCTCGTGATTGTGATCTTAGTGTAAGTGTAACTAGTCCTTGAGGAATGCGATTCCTCTTTTTTCGAACTTCTTCCACATTTCTAGTAAGTTACTAATGTTATGAGATAATTGGCGTGCCTAAATATCTTCCTTACTTAAAATCTATAACGAAAGCTTTTTCATAATCCTGATTATGAAAGGGTGTGGTTGAGGAGTTTGATATGAAATTAGATAACCTTATGGCTGGGTTTGGTTTATGTATGGTTTAAGACATAGACATAAAATACATAGACATTGAAGACAGACGTAAATTATTAGTGTGTATGTATGGTGTTTGGCAAATTAATGTACAAAACACAACAAATTTAAATTGGCCCTAATTTAAATAAACAAAATTCAGATTCATCATCCTCTACCCCACCAGGCCACTATCACTGCCACTTTTTTTTACCACCATTAGCAACACTTGAACTAAGAAAAAGTTAATCAAACAAATTAGCACAAAATATACCCAGCATTAATCAAAATTTAGTTGAATAAAAAATTAAAAATTTTAAGTTTCATTTTTCTAAACGTACACGCAGCAAAAGCCCAGTGAGGTTCCCAAGTTGCAGAGGCAGCCATGGCGAGAAGCATAGGCGAAACTAGATGGAGTCGGCTACATGGATTAAACGACGTCATAGAGCTCTATTAGGGTGTGTTTGGGAGAGAAACTGAGATTGGTAGACTAAGACTGGTGGACTGAGAGACTGAAACTGAAATATGTTTGTATATTGTGTTTGGTTTAAAATTAATTAGAGATAGAGATTGAGAGATAGAGATTAAATTAAGTTGATAGAGTAGAAATGAATGTTAGTATTGGAAACTTTAATGTTGATTGAACGTATTTGAATAAAAAAATATTATTAAAATTTCAGTCCCAGTCCCCAGTCTCCCAATCCCTCGTAACTGGAGGTATTGACAATACTGGAATTCTAGGGATTGAGACTGCAATTTTAGTTCCAGTCTCTGTCCAACAAACACAATATTGAATCTCAGTTCCAGTATCTGGAACCAAACGCACCCTTATGTATCATGTCTACAGAGACCGTTTACATGTAGATCTTGTTTGACCACCTCATGGAAGGTCTTCTTAGGCATTTACCTCTAACCATTTGTTCACCTTCCATCTCATTCACTGTTCTAACTGGGTGATCTATCGATCTTTTTCTCATTCTCCAAACCATCTGAGACGCGATTCTACCATCTTTTCAATAATAGGCGCTACTCCAATTCTTTCTTTTATATCTTCCTTTCTTATTCTATCTATTCACATATGAACACTTATCAATCGCAACATGTTCATCTTTGCCACATTTAACTTATGCTCGTGCTCCCCATTGGCCGCCCAACACTTTGTATCATATAGTATAGCCGATCTGATAGCAGTGCGGTAAAATTTACTTTTAAGTTCTAAAGGCACTTTCTCGACCAACCTGTTTGGATTCTATGATTCACATCCTCTTCAATTTCTCTATTATGCTGTATAATGTACTCAAGATACTTAAAATTTTTAACTTTTCGTAGGATGTTATCTTCAATCTTCACCTCAATATTAGAGTTTTCCCCTTGGCGGCCAAACTTACATTCTATATATTCCGTCTTCCTACGGCTTATGTGCAGACCATATACTTCTAACGATTCTCTCCGTAAGTCCAATTTTTTATTTAGGTCTTTCCTTGACTCTCCCATAAGAACGATAACATCGTAAAAAGCATGTGCTGTTAAGCATGCACCACAGCATAGATGTAATCCTTGATGAGCACTTTCAAGACTAATGGGAAAAGGTAAGGATTTAAGGATGATTTTTGATGTAATCCTATACCTATAGGAAATTCCTCTGCCACACCACCTTAAGTCTCCACATTAGTTGTAGCCCCATCTTACATGTTTTTAATTGTGCGAATATGTGCGATTGTTGCTCTCTTCTTTTCCAAAACCTTCCACAAGACCACCCTTTCTACGCTATCGTATGTTTTTTCCAAATCAATAAATACCATATGTAAATCTCTTTTATTACTATGATACATCTTCATCATCCTTCTTAACAAGTAATGTAGCTTTGGTGGTGGATCTACCTGACATGAAATCAAATTGGTTCTTCGATACTTGTGTCTTTTGTCTCAACCTCTATCACCCTTTCCCATAACTTCATAGTATGACTCATGAGCTTGATCTTTCTATAATTTCCGCAACTCTGTATATCCCCTTATTCTTGTAAATAGTTACCAAAGTGCTCTCTCCACTCATCTGATATTTTTTTTGACCTTAAAATCTCATTAAAAAGCTTAGTTAAGCAACCGATGCCTTTCTCTCCAAGACCCTTTCAAACTTCAATCGGAATATTGTCTTGTCCTATGATCCTGCCATTTTTCATTTACTTTAGAACCTCTTTTACCTCGAAGGCTCGAATCCTTCGATAGTAGTCGAAGTTTTGATCTTCTTCCCTCGTGTCTAACCGACCAAGGCTCGGAAGAGTAATTTGTCCTTCATTAAATAACGCACAGAAGTAGCTCTTCCACCTTTCATTGATTTTCTCATCTTGAGTCAAAACCTCTTCATCTTTATCCTTTATGCACTTAACCTGTCACATTCTTCTTTCACGGCTCTGCGAATTTATATATTCGTTTTTACCCTTCCTTTGTGCCTAAAGACTGATAGAGACCCTCGTATGCTCCTGTACTTGCTTCGCTTACAGCCACTTTTGTCTCTTTCTTAGTTGCTTTATATTTTTCCAAATTATTTGTATTGCGGCCCAAAGGCCACTCTTTAAAGCATCCCCTTTTTCTTGTACATTTGTATTCCACCATCATGATTCCTTGTCCCTTGGTCCAATCCCTCTAGATTCACCAAAATTTTCTTTAGCGGTTCTTCTAATAACTTCTATCATCTCTCTGCACATCTCTTCCGCGCTTCCACCCCCTTCCCACTTTACCTCTTTTTCTACTTCTAAGGGTAGTAAAATTGGTCCAAAATATTGGTGTAGTATGTGTCTGTCTTTAAAAATTTGTGTCTTACTATTTTAAAGGGTCACAAATTACATTTCTTAAAAAATCTGTGTCTTATTATTTTAAAGGGACACAAATTACATGTCTTTGGTGTTTAAGTGTGTGTAAGCGTGTCTTTCATGAAATTGTGTCTCATAAAACAGACGCTGCACATGTGCTCCTGTGTCTATGTCTTGGAGACACCTGTGCAGCAAACAAACACAGCCTATATGACTTACAAGTTGCATGTATTGTGTGTCTCCCTTTAGATGCTCCACTTACAAGTTGCATGTATTGTGTGTCTCCCTTTAGATGCTCCATTGATGTAGGATTGACACAATTCCACCTTTCTTCTCTTTGAACCCCATTGTATGTCTTGTGTCTCATTGAATAATAATTAAAAAAAGGAGTAAATATCCATTTTGACTCCAGAAAGATTTTGATTTTGATAAAATGGACTCCAAAATATTATTTTGATAAAATAAGCCCCTTAGGATGTGCTCCTTTTGACACAATGACCCTATCATTCACAGTGAGGGATTAATGATTGGATATTTTGTCAAAGAATCATATTTTTAAGGGTCATTTTGTCAATATTTTAGGATTCATTTGTCAAAATTAGATTTTTCAGGGGACAAAATGGTTATTTACTCTTAAAAAAAGTCATTGGATAAGTTTGCAATGAGTATCCTGAATCAGTCACACCTCTTCTCCCCTCCAAAACCTAACTCACAAGTAAGAAACAACCCCTTATAGTGTACATCGAATTTTCCCCTTTATGTGCAATCTAATACGGGAATCGGGAATAGTATTGTAAAATATTACCCATGGTTTAAAAGTAGATTATGGTGTCAAAGTCTGTTGGGAAACCGAATATTTCTGCCTAGCAAGCTATATCCCAGTCCATGTTGTTAATCATGTTTAAATAGTGAATGACTTATGAGAACTTTGTAAAATCATGTTATGTACCTCTTACTCTGTTACCCTGTTATACTTACTAACTTGCAGCCACAAGACAAGGCTGCATATTGGGCAGTTGGTGAAGGACACATCAGCCAAGCTTAAGCAAGCTAGTGATATGGATCACGAAGTTGAAGTTAATGTAAGTTTGGACCTTGTTCTTATATTATATTCTACTCCATTTGCTTAGGCAAAACAGTTTATGACCACAAAGGCTTGTTATGATCAACTTCTGCATGACTTCCACAATAAATTATTATTCTTAATTGAGATTCTTGTAGTCGTTTTATATGGCGAATGGTTAATGTTAAATAGTTTTGGTTTCAGTTTTTAATAAATACACTATAAGAATTTGTTATGGTTTGGTAGTATGTTATTACTCACCTAAAAAGTAAAAGAGATACTTGTTTTGAAATGGAGTAATATGTTTAGGGTGACATGAACTTCAATGCCTTAAATTTCAAAATTTTTGTTTGCAGGCAAGCAAGAAGATAGCAGATGCCAAACTCGCAAAAGATTTTCAGGCTGTTCTG
>JASCZI010090881.1:32079-55693 GCA_036250425.1 Stylosanthes scabra
GGCGCAACGCCTTGCAGCTGAGAGAGAAACAGCCTATACTCCTTTTGTTCCTCAAGCAGTTCTTCCTTTCAGGTGAGTGGTCAACTTTGTAGACATGGAAAGGAAAAATTTGATTCTTATTTGCTTTATGTGTGGCTTATGTAGAATGTTAAGTGATTATTTACAGTGAGGGAAGAATAAGTTAATCTTGAAATACTAAAACTTAATTTGTTTGCACTTGGTTCTTTGGTTATCAATTGTGTCCCCGAATGCATTGTTGTTAATTCTTACCTATGTGTACGTGGTTATGATGTGGGCTTGTCTCACTGGCTTGCAGCTATACAGCTAGTGAAGTAGATGCTAGTTCTGATACGACTCCAGAACAGCGTGCCCTTCTTGTGGAATCCAGAAGGTATTTATATATTTATTTATTTTTGTTGATGGGGTGATTTATTTTTTTTATTTGTTTCTTATTGATAGTAAAATAAGTGATTTGTAGATTTGTTTTCCTTGGGTTAGTACATTGTTTCTGATAAGAACTTCTGGTATTCCTATCATATTTGGGTTATATTGTGAAATTAATATGATGGATGGTGTTACAGTATGCACTTTGAAATGTACTGTTGCCTAATAGTACTATAAATCACTTGGAAATTTATGTGTGTGATTTTTCATGCCACTACCACCTCTCTCTCTCTCTCTGGAGGTTTTTGAAGGAGATGGTACTCTATCAATGGCATGATGCTCCTGTGTGGCATTAAATTTGGTGAAAAATGGAACTCAAATATATTCATCATAAATGGATATTGTCCGATTGAATCTTTTTCATTTCCTCAATACATGTTCAAATGCAAAATATTATTATGCTGAAAAGAATGCTACATGCTCTCTTTTTCTTTCCTTTTATGTTTCCTCTGGTGCAAAGGAGTTGGTGACAGTGGATGGCGGATCCTGATGTGTCATTTCGACAACTATACGTGCACTTCTTTTATCAGAAAAATTCTACTCAAATTCAACCTGTTGTCATTATTTAGTACCTTAGCGCTTGCATTGTTCATACTGCAGGCAGGAGGTTCTATTCTTAGATAACGAGATTGCCTTCAATGAGGCTATCATTGAGGAAAGGGAGCAAGGCATTCAAGAAATACAGCAGCAAATCGGTGAAGTTAACGAGATTTTCAAAGATCTTGCTGTGCTCGTCCATGAGCAAGGAGCCATGATTGGTAGTTTTTTTCCCCTCATTTACTTTTCCGGATTGCATGTGCCTTTAGTTACAGTTCTCATTTATTTTTATGTGCTTGCTCATGTTATCTGGAGTTATAAATGTTGTTTTTGTAGATGACATTGGCTCCAACATTGAGAACTCTCATGCAGCAACTGCACAAGCAAAATCTCAACTAGCCAAAGCTTCAAAAACCCAAAGATCAAATTCATCTTTGGTAATGCATTTAAGACTTTCCTTGAGTCTACTACTTAGATAACATGAATCTATGTGATTTATGAGCAGATAGATTTCTAAGACCAAATTAAGGATGACTATGCGTTTGTTTTTACTTTTATTCTACCGCTTTGCATATTATATATTATTTTGCTTTTTTATTAAGATGGGTTACTTTTGTTCATCTGGTGGTTTATGTATCGAATATACTTTGTGCTAACATCTTATTTTTAACTTTTGGGATTTAGGATTTAGAGTTTATTGTTTGTAATATTTAGTGTTTCTAGTGTTGGTAAAAGATGAGCAATTTTGTTGGTGATGTAACATTGCTCCATATATACAACAATTCCTACTTTCCCGTTATTGTAGATTGTCCACCATCTTCCTTTGTTAACGCTGTCTTCTATTTCTCTCCCCATTTCTAGACATGTTTGCTTCTGGTGATATTTGGGATTGTGCTTCTCATCGTCATCATAGTTCTGGCTGCCTAGGCAAAAGATTGTCGATATTCCATCGTGCATCAAATGCAACATAGGAAGAGCAGCAGTTTGCCATCTCCCTTGCTAATGATTTCACTTGACTGGTGCTTTACCTGGTTCCATGATTGACTGGTGCTTGTCGCATCAGGTTTCAGAACATGATGTGGGGATGCACACAAATATGTCATGATTTTGTCGTGGGGTCTTTATGTTCTGTATCTATCTAGTTGATGTTATGTTCTGTATCTATCTATGTTGATGTTTGGGGTTTAAGGATGTGACACACGACTTCTGTAAGTTCTCTTGTTTAATAAAATGGAAAATTCATTCTTTATTTTTCCTTTACCTTGTCAATGCAAACCTAAATTTTTGTGAAGCTTTTGGGGTTTGGTTGGGAAGTTTAAAAGGGAGAATTCATTCTTTATTTTTCCTTAATATGATGTAGGGACTTAATTAATATATAAACACCTAATTAAAAATTTGGTGATAGTAATTAAACCAAACCAAGATAAGTTTTCAAAACGATAATTTAATGTGATTTAAATGACAAAATATATGACACATACTTTTAAAAATAACTCTGGAGGTTGAATTAAGATGCGATCTTTGCAAGCATATTAAAAAAAATAGATACTTTTATCCTCAAAATTTGATGATTTTATTACAAGTATTCCTTGTCTGATTTTATCCCATTACGAACGATTGAAAAAAAAGTAATGTTAGGTAACTAGCTTTTCCGATCAACATTAGTTAATTTTTCCTAAATTCTTTTATTTTAAATTTAGACTTTAAATCATAAACTTTCAACCTTAAACTCTAAATCTTAACCCTAAAATTAGTTAATATTGGCTACATAAAAGTATTTTTTTCTTGAAAAAAGAAACCGAAAGGTTCCCCAAAATTCTCACTTATTTTTTGCAAGCACAATCCAAATAATCATCCAACTATTCTCACAAAAAGTTGTTTAAAATACACAAGTGTTTTGCTACTTATAAAAATTATAAGTTTTTGTTGTTTTTTAAAAATAATACAATCTTTTGAAACACAAAATTTAATTTCATCTTTTTTTTAGTGTCACAAAATCTAATTTGAATAAAAATAATTTCAAAACATAAAAAACGAGAAAAGGGTTTACAGAAAATAATATTAATTTGACAAAAATGACCAAATACAATAGATATACCTCTTAAAAGAGATTTTAATTTTTTAAAAGTTGGATTGCATGCATATTTTGACAAAGTAGGTGTTTCCATTTCTAAAATTTGATGATTTTAAACAAAGTAAACTTTTGACACCATAAAAAACAAAGTAAACTTTATGTTGGCGATTTTATATAAAGGCCAATGGTAGTAAAAGAAAGGGAAAATGAGTACAGAGATTGAACTTTTGTCTCATTTTTGACATGCCCTTTCAAATAATTATCCAAATATATTCACAAAATATTATACTAAATGTATGTGTTATTTCAAATTTATGAAAAAGAACTTTTTTTTATTTATTTTTAAACTAATATTATCCTTTAAATTTTTTTTTATTAGCAATAAGATTTTTTTTTTTTTTACTTTAAGTAGTTATCTTATAAGAAGGATTTATCCTGTAAAAAAATATAAATGTTAAAAGGTCAATTTTCTAGTGCTATTATATTAGTGTAGAATTTGTTGAATTTTTTAAAGATCATAGTAATGGCCATATTTTTTATAGTTAATAAATTGAACAATCCCTAATTTTACACAGTAATTATGAATTTACCGCCTCGTTATCACTGTAGCACACAGGCAGATCGCAGATTATCCCTAGGATACAGGGAGATTGGTGCAATAGCTTTCCCCAACTACTACCGTGCCATTATTTGGTATTTTGGTCCACCACCAAATCCCCACCAACTCTTTCTTTGGTGATTTGGTCAAACGAATCATTCACCACCAACTTAAGCCACCAACCGTAGGGGAGAAAAAAAAAAAAAAAAAACTAACTGCTGCTACCTACTTACCTCTAAACATCGAGTAATTTAGTAAAGTGCCCCTATTTTTCAAACTTATTATTAGAATGTTATACTATTCTAGAATTATTTACCTATATTTCACCTTTTTAATTTAATAAGTAATTGTAAAAAAAAGCGTAATATGGAAAAAATTGATAACTTAATATAAAATTATTCTTTTAATAATATGATCTTCTAAGTACTATTTAATAATATATCTTAAGTTAACCATTTGATTTCTATGATCATTAAAATATAAACCTATAACATAAAATAAATATTATTTTAACATTAAAAGTTATTTGGCATGATATTTTTTATATTTAAACATAGTGTTTCATATTTTTCTAATTAAGTGATCTAGTATTAAAATAAGGTTATTTCTATGGTGGCTACGGCTATCATGGCTACCAATGACTATACATTGATCAGCCAGGGAAAGTGTGACACGTAGCCATAATTTGACTGAGTTATTTTGGAGGATTAGGAGTACAATGCAATAACGCTCATGGATTTAACCTTTCATCTTCTACCTGCCCGCCCAATCCAACAACCAAACTTATCCCTTTCTGTAGCTGCCATGCCACCTCCACCGCGGGGCCATCCTCCTCCCCATCACTTATTTACTTGAATCTCTTACATTGACACCGACATCAACATCGTTTCCTCTAACAACACGGACAACCAATGCTTAACATACATGTTTTTTCTTCTTCGATGTCATGCTGTCTTCCAACTCTCTATTTAAGTACCACTTTGCCGTTCGCGAATTTCTCCCTTCTTAAATTAATAATTATCCACACTATCCTTATGGCTAATTCCACAAGTGTTAACAAAAATGTTAAACCAATTATTTTTGCTGTTAGACTTTTCATGCATCCAGATGAACGACGAAAGGGAAGTGCTGGGATGGTTTATTGTTAATGTTTTTTGTCATTAGATTGGCTGTCGTGGCTACTGACTGTGGTGGACGTGGTGCTCATCATGCAACATGCTGCACAATAATTGATTTAACACTCCTAGCCACGGTAGTCATTGTTGGGCATCGCGACCATGCCACCATGGAGAATTAAAATAGAGAAGTAGGAAAGAACAATACATAATCACAACACAAGAGAATTAACGTGGAAACCCAAAAACAGAGAAAAATCACGGCTGTCGCCAAACGACAACCAAGAAAATATTATGGAACAAGGATTACACCATACATCACAATATTTTTTACTTCGGCACCAAGCACTTCCACATTGTCATACAATGTATATTGACTTGGTACACTTGGTATTTAAAAGTCATACAATGTGTATTGACTTGGTACACTTAAAACACTTAACTTAAGCTCCAACAAGAATTTAAAAGTCATACAATGTGTATTGACTTGGTACACTTAAAACACTTAACTTAAGCTCCTATTTATAACATAAAGGCCCACTCACACTTCTTACATCAAGCGATGTGGGACTTTCAATACACGCTATTTTCAACCAAACCCAACAATCTCCACCTTGATTGAAAATAATGATATTGTCAATACCAGACAATCATAGCTCTATAGCTATCACACTCCACCATAAAAAGTGCATCCACTTAGAATTAACCAATCCTAAGAAATTCTTCGGCACATGTCGAACAAACCTTGCTGAGACTTTATGGTGTTGCTTCCATGTTGGCTTTCCTTAGAAGTAACTCAGCCATCGACATAACTCCACCATCACACAACTTGCATCAACCGCCAACCAATGCCCATGTGTAATTGTGGACCCGCTAATAGCTCATCCTCTTCCATGGCAGTGCAGACCTACCAAAAGGATATATCTCTCAACCAGAGAGGCGTTGACTCGGAGCCTTTTGCCGAACTTGCTCCACCGGGACAATATCTCCTTGTATGCCCAAACCTTCCGCATCTTGTGTAACCCAGATTGTATCGATACATGCTTGACTTGAACTTGCCACAAGCCAAAGAACATCCTTCTGTCGAATTTCTCTATATCAAACTTCCGTCGAAAAAGGTACCATTGCATCAACACAACAATAACCAAGCTACCACTCTACCACGAACGAACAATTCTCCAATACACAGGATAATTCTTTTCTGATGTGGAAGATCAGACAAAGCTGCAACCACAGAGCATACTAAGAATTTACATCCACCGAACCATAGCTCTGATACCACTTGTTGGGCATCGCAACCATGCCCCCATGTAGAATTAAAATAGAGAAGTAGGAAAGAACAATACACAATTACAATACAAGAGAATTAACGTGGAAACCCAAAAACAAGAAAAAACCACGGCCATTGCCAAACAACAACCAAGAAAATATTATGGAACAAGGATTACACCATACATCACAATATTTTCTACTCTGGCACCAAGCACTTCCACACCGTCTCAATGACTACACCCTCTACACTCTTACAAGAGAAAACTCTAAAGTAGAAGAAGGAATTTAAAAGTCATACAATGTGTATTGACTTGGTACACTTAAAACACTCAACTTAAGCCCCTATTTATAACATAAAGGCCCACCCACACTTCTTACATCAAGCGATGTGGGACTTTCAATACACGCTATTTTCAACCAAACCCAACAGTCATTAATTTAGTGTAGCCACCACATAGTGCACCTTAAAATAATTAACTTTTCTACACTGGTATAAAATTTTCATGCACACAATATATTAATTACTGCTGTATTCTATTATTTAAAATGGGATTAATTTGTTTATAAAGTTATATGTTATAAATTTAAAGGGATAAGTACTCTTTTAGTCATAAAGATTTAGTGTGAAAATCGAATTGGTCATACATTTTTTTTCTGTCAAAATTGCCATAAAGGTATTATTTGTGTTTAAAATGATCCTTTTGTACTATTTTACCCATGTCCTCCACCAAGTCCACCACCTTTTCAAAAGTCGCCACCACCACCAAGTCTTCCACCCTTTCCTATTCCGATTCGCCACCAAGCCCTCCACCAATGCCATGTCCACCATCAGGTCCTCTACCGTTGCTAGCACCACCACCAAGTCCACCACTGTGTCCAACACGCCCTCCACCCCTTTCTTTTTCCTTTTTAAGTTGTAGATGATAAGGTACAAAGTTAGATCATAGAAAAGTCCCCCAAAGATAATAGTGGTGCATATAAACAATAACAAATCAAAGAAGCTTTGAATGAAACAAAAAAGGTGCATCACCACAATAATAAAAGATATTCACTGTCAATTTGGATCCTTTTATGTGATTGAGCAAATACTTTTAATCGCCTCAAAACCCTTGGATCCCTTTACAGCAGCTTCTGAACTCTTTGCATCCTTTACAAAGATTGAAGATATGCCTCTTGCCAATTCTAAACTGATGCCGGGGTTGGTGTCTGAAGGCACTTGGGGCAAGTTAAGAGGGTTAACTTCAGTGACTTCCTCACGGATCTCATCAGAGTAGACAACATCCAAATCATCATCATCATGGTTGTCTCTTCTTTAACGATTTTCATGGAGGATTTTATTTTCTTCCTCAAGCTAAGCACATCGATCCTTTGCAAAAGCCAAATCAACTTTGATGGTTTTCAACTCCCAAAGAAGCAATTTTGCTTTGGCAACCATTGCCATTGAAGAGTAAGGGGTGAGATAGTGAAAATGAAGGGGGGGCAAAGGAGAGATGACAGTAAAAGGGGAAGAAGAATGAAAAAGGGAGTTAGGGCTAAGGACAAAAGATAAAAAGGTTTTTTAAAGCAAAATATAACTTTTGTAGCAATTTTGACAGAAAAAAAGTTTGTGACTAATTCGATTTTGAGTATTTGCATTTAAAATCACATTATGTAGTAATATAACTAAATTCTCACAATATATGTCACCTGTTTCGCTTGATTTTTGTCAATCTTTGTAAAAATATGCTAATCAAGCTTGTACCACAATCTCCTAGTCGAGGAGTAGGATACGACTCCTTTAGTATGGTTTCGACCCTAAGGTTTATCGCTAAAATAAGAATTTGATGCAAGAGAACAATAACTTCTTTATTATTGTTATTGATGAAGAACAATAGTTACAAGAGTTTCAAGTAAATAACAAATACAAAGAAAATTGATTATGTACTTGAATAGTAAATGGAGCATGAAGAAGAAGGAGATGAATAGTAAAATAATGGAATAGAAACTAATTACAGGGAAGTGAACAACTTAAAAAAATGAAAGAAAAAAAGGAAAAGAAATGAAGGAAACTGAAAACAAGGAAAAGAAAAGTAACAAAGAAAGAAAAGCAAAGAAGAAATAAATGAAGATACTGAAAAAAATGATAAGAAAAGTGCAGAACTTGAAAAGGTTAAGAACAATGGAAGAAAATAAAGAAATTAAAAGGAAAAACTAAACTTAGAAAAAATGAAGAAAATGTTGACTACTCCTCATTCATATTTGGTATGTGTACTCCATAGATTCTTGCGTTAGTGAGTCTGGAATTTGGCAGAGTTTCATGGTGTAGTGAGATGAAGAATTAATGAGTGAAGTCCTCTATTTATAGACAACCATTTTAGTTCAATTTGAGCTTACTTAGGAGTTACTCCTAATTTTTTATCTTTAAGTAAGTTGTTGACTCCATCTTGGACTCCAAGTAAACAAACTCACTTATTAATTGGGACCAAGTAATACTCCCCACACTTGAGGCAGTTACCTCTACTAGCTAAGATTAAGTACTTTCATAGCTGTACATTGACTAGTCAACCATTAGGGTTGAAACGATCGTCAGAGTCGAAACAACTGTCAGAGTCAAAATGATCGTTAGAGTCGAGATACCCATCAGAGTCAAAGTAACCGTCAAAGTCGAGGTAACCGTCAGAGTCGAAAGTTGAAACAACACAATTTGTCTCCAGAAGGGCCCAATCAATATGCTACTTCGACCTTGAGCTTTCGACTCCCATAAATCCAAGGTCGAAAACATGTTTTATGTTGTCTAGAAAGTCCATTTTCAGACTGCCTCTCCATACCTTGACTCTTAAATTGTTTTTAGTCGAAAGTCTCATTTCTTGATCGAAGTCAAATTTGCACCAACATCACAAAAGAAAAAAATCCTCACAATATGTACAACTCCACTAAAAAAGTGTGTCTTCCTTGTTAGGTTCCAAACCCATATAAAGTCGTCCCAAAAGCAACAATTAACGGTAGGTTCCAATGGTTGAGCATACATTTAATAATGTCTTAAATTTTTTTCTTTGAGGCTCATTTCACCCATCTATGCATCTTCCCAAAATCAGAATTTTTCTTATTTTTGATACATATGCTCATCCCTATTGTAATTAATTCTTTGCAAAGTTGATTGCTTTGAATTCCATTTATAATATCCTTTCATGGTCCATGGACTTTGGGGTATTATGTTCATTCATCGGATTCTCCATTAGGACTCGATTACATCATGAAACAATTATCTTTCACAATGGTTTATCCTCCAATGCATATATTCACCACCAGCTAAATAAACTTGCATTTTCAATGGTAATATCACCAACATCCAAACCTTCATGCTCTTTTGGTTTCTAAATAGTACTCCAAGAGACAATTGATAGCTTTGTTCTCCCTTCTTTTGATCTCCAAAGGAATTTAGATTGAAGTGATGAAATGAATCTTCTTAGCTACAGTTTGGATAGTTTGAAAAGATTAAGATAATATAGAGGTAATAAACTATTTTTTACCAATCTTATGATTATCAACCTCCTTGCTTTTGATAACAGACTCGGCTTCAATTTTGACAGATTCTTTTCCATCTTCTAAATGATCGGCCTCCTTGTTTCAATACGTACGTTTAGAGTTGGCACCCAACAGTATACCCAAATATGAGATTAGTACTCTCCCAATCGGACAGATCAGAACCTCAACCAAGTCAATTGCATGCTCCTCCTTCACATTGATCGAAATAAGGGTGGACTTCTGATAGCTTATCATTAAGCCCAACATCACTCCAAAATAATCCAATATCCTTCTGAAGTTTCTAAATATCTTTCTCTTTAGGAATAAGTACTCTTTTGGCCATAAAGATTTTGGGTGAAAATCGAATTGATCACAAACTTTTTTTTTATGTCAAAATTGCCACAAAAGATATCATTTGTGTTAAAATATCCTTTTGGACCATTTTACCCTTCACTAAGTGCACGTCATCCACTAAGCCCACACTACCTTTCCAAAAGCCGCCACCACCACCAAGTTTTCCTTCCTTCCCTATTTCGATCCACCACCAAGCCCTCCACCAACGCCATGTCCTCCCCCGCTGCCAGCACCACCACCAAGTCCACCACCGTGTCCACCACGCCCTCCACGGTTCCCAAACCCACCACCGGCACCACCACCAATGCCATGTCCACTGCCACCAGCATCACAACCTCTACCAAATCCTCCACCCTTACCTATCCCACCTCCAATCCCTCCTCATTTACCAAACCCATGTCCCCCACTGCCACTGCACCACCACCAAAACCTTTTCCACCGCTAGCACTACCTTCAAAACTCCCCCCAAAACCATGACCAGCTCCTCCACCAGCACCAAAGCATTATCATTGAGCATTAATTAACACAGAGCAGCAACAACACTACTGCAACAAAACTACATAGAAAAAAATTTCAGGCAGCAACAACATTAACGTAGAGCAACAGTAACACTATCTCTACCTTCACTGTCTCTCTTATTTATTAGCCACGTTAATCTTTACCTCTAGCCGCCGAATCTCACCAGAAGTTCCTCAAACCTCTTCATCTTCCTTCGATTACATCATCAACTCCTCCATCACTCGTTGCTCCGTCGCCGCTGGCTGTGTCGTTTGGCTCATGAAGTTCCGTCGGCAGTGACAATCTTGTGCTGGAGCTGGAGCTGGATGCGCAAGGTCTAGGTCATACTCCATTGGATCGTTCAAGTATTTCGTGGACGAGGATGCTGAGGGCAGTGGCGGTGGAGGAAGGAGGGAGGAGTGAGAGACAGTGAAGATGAAGGGGGCAGAGGAGAGATGGCGGCAGAAGGGGAAGAAGAATGGAAAAAGACGGTTAGGCTAAGGGCTAAACAGTAAAAAAGGGTTTTTAAAGCAAAACTATAACCTTTGTGGAAATTTTGACAGGAAAAAAGTTTTGTGACCAATTCGATTTTCACCCAAAACCTTTATGGCCAAAAGAGTATTTATCCCAATTTATAACTATATTGACACTCCTATACTTAGATGAGCAATCCTTGCAACTGCTCAGTTGCAATGGAGGTAGATCCATGGATGAAAGATATCGTGAGGTCCTACTCATGGTCCACGAAAAAGTATGACCTAAGGATGTTAGGTTCAAATGACCTAGCCTCTATGTCAGGCTTAGAAGTTGCCCATGGAGCTTCTTGCTCTTTGTCTTTGACGTACCTGCTCGAGTCTTCGGTATATCCTCATGTCGTCGATACTGCTTCTCCTCACATGTCCTCACCCCCAATCAGCTTTTGTGCTTCACATCTGTCATCCCTGCTCATGCCTCCGCCCCTCTACTATGCTTGCCTCCGGATGCCTGGATATGGCTGCTTGAAATGTCATCTTCGAGAAGGGCATCTGCTGGCAGAAAAGGCAATCACTTTGCTTTGTAGCAGTCTTAGGGTTGTTGTACTTAAAAAGAAAATTTTGGCCAACTTGAAAACCGAGGTCTCGTGCCATGTACAACGTCTTATTCAGCCTATTTATGTCTTTGATGTGTATCGACATATGAGTAGATATTATGATTGAACAAACATAGACAAATTTACTTGAATGAAAGCTGTTGAAGCCTATCCCAGATACACTAAGCCGTGATATGGAGTTTTCGTATATCTTGGATGCATATGGGAACACTTAACCTATTTTTAACTAATTTTGATGCATACTATCCATTTTTGAGGTTGAAGCTAGTATATCCCAATAAATTTGATGTGAAAAATGACTTAAACTGAAAAATAATAAATATTCAATCCGACTCCTAATCATTTGTAAATTGGATAAGGTGCCCTTAACGATTATAAGACTTTAAAATAGCCTCTGACAAAATAAAAAACTAGATATATCGACCTCTAGCTAGCAGGTTGCCAAAGGGTTGTCCTGGGGATGTGTTCACGGCTGACGTGTCGGATAACAGTGCCTGGTGACACATTAGCTAAGAATTGATACATCATTAGGGGAACCCTCTGGTAACCTGCTAGTTAGAAGGATCAATCTGTCCAATTCTTTATTTTGTTAAGGGCCATTTTGAAGTTTTGTAATTATTAGGGGGTGCCTTATCCAATTTACAAATGTTTAGGAGCCGAATTGAGTGTATATTTTAATCTTTTCTTTGTTTAGAAGTAAATACTCAATTCAGTCTCTAACTATTTTTAATTTAGACGTCTAAATGATCCAAAAATTTTGAAATTGGCATTCTATTTTAAAATTTGGATACACAGATCCCCTGAAAACGGGTTGACAAACCAATTTAGGATTGATAAACTCAATGTATTCAAATCTTTAAACGGTTGATAGTCAATTTAGAGTTTATCGATTATTAAGGGTGGCGGTGTCCAAATTTAAAATGGTCAGGCTAAATTTAGTATGAATTTCATAATATCCTTCAACACAAGCAAATTAAACACATTTTTTTTTATTATTGTTAGATTGATCCTAAAATGTTTAAAATTTTAGCTGTCAGTGATATTTGTGATGCAAATTGAAAATTTTTGGAGTAAAATTAAAATGAAATCGAGGAATATTTTTAGAATTTTAAACAAACTTTAATGATAAAAGAGAAAGTCTTGATAGCCAATATATATTAGGGAGACAATAGGAAGCCAATATTTTTTTTTTCTCTTTTCCTTTTTAGTACTACGCACTATTGATCCCCTAACCGTTGGTTCCATAGTATTACTCTAATAATAAAAAAGAGAAAGTCTTGGAGCCAACATTAGGAAGATAATAGGGATCGAATATCATTTTTTCTTCTTTTCTCTCTCCTCTTTTACCACCCACTAAAAGTCTTGTTTCCTAGCATTACTCATTAAAAAAAAAATATAGATTACCCTAAAATTTACTATAATCTAAGCTGGTAAGTCTAAACCGCACTTCACAAAATTAAAATTATGGACCGACAGAATTTGAGGAAACGAGGCACTTTGCCAGTAACTCCGTAACTGTAGCCACCTACCAGCTACATCATCCTCATCTCAGATCTATCCTGCCATCTCTAATCTATCTAATCTAAGTCTATATATAGGCAGAATAGCGCTCCCTGCCATTGCGCGCTTCTGCCATCTGCCTAGGCCTCATTGTCTCCCTTCCTCACAAGTTTCATCCCAGAGGTACCACTATGACGGCCCCTTGGGTTGATTACTAAAATCTCTCTCCCCCTCTCTCTCTCTCTCTCTCTCTCTCTCTCTCTCTCTCTCTCCTCACGATCTGGTACACTTTCCTTTTCACTTTCAACTATTTCTCATGTGAACTGTAGAACCACGTATCGCGAGGGATGAAATAAATTAAATTTGAGTTGAAAATTTACAGCTGTATCAACTCTTGCTGCGGAATTTCAATTATTCCTCTGCTTGTTCTCTGTTGTTGTAGATTGAAATGGAATGATGTGAAAATATATGTATGTTTTTATCTCGCGAAAACTTATTTGTCGTACTAAGTTTTTCCTCTAAAGGACTTCCTGTAAATTAGGCTTGTTAAATACTTTTGTTCTTCAATTTGAAGATATTATGCATTTGAAATGAAGAGCAATTGTTATTGAAAAGTTTTTTCCTGCGTTTTGGGCTCTGTACATGGATCTCTTGTTTGGTGCGAGGATCACTGTTGTGGAATGCTTGAAATAGTGAGCTGGTGTTATAAACAAAGCTGACTAGTCATGATCGAGAAACAGAGGTTTTCTCCGTATCAATTGATTCGTTGCGTCCCTGCTTTAGTGATGGAGGAATGTTGCGATGTGGAGTGAAGACAATAACTACTGGATCTCGTTTCTTTCTTATTTATCTCCTTCTGATTTTATTATTATTATTATTGATCTACAATCAGAAAGGCAAATTTATGTTAGCTTCGGTGTTTCTGTTCTTATATCACTTATATGGATATATGTGTGGTGTCGGTAGTGTTCTTGCAATCATTTGGTAGGAAGGTACATTAATTGTTGGATCTAGCCTAGCTGATGTGATATATTCTGTTGCTTTGGTTGATTGCTGGCCTCATCAGGATAAAATTTGAAAAGACAAAAAGAAGCAAATGAAGGTGATAGAGAAAATACGAGCAGCTGCAGCAGCTGATCCAGACAGGGTAGTGTTCTCGTTTGAGTTCTTCCCACCCAAGACCGAAGATGGGGTAGATAATTTGTTTGAGAGGATGGACCGCATGGTGGCACATAATCCTTCCTTTTGTGATATCACTTGGGGCGCAGGAGGATCCACAGCTGATCTAACACTTGAAATTGCAAACAAGATGCAAAACGTGGTATGTGTGGAGACCATGATGCACCTCACCTGCACCAACATGCCTGTCGAGAAGATCGACCATGCTCTCCAGACCATCAAGTCCAATGGCCTCCAGAATGTTCTTGCTCTTCGTGGTGATCCTCCTCACGGTCAGGACAAATTTGTCCAGATTGAAGGTGGCTTTGCCTGCGCCCGGGACTTGGTACACCATCCCCCATTCTCCCACTCTATATACAAATTGCATATTAATATTGCGCTGTCAAGCAACTCTTTCATATGCACATTCAAAACAACTATATTACATTGATTTCTGTTTTTTGGAGTTGTTAACCTGCTTTGGGGAATACTTTAAAATAATTGTTGTCCCTTGACATGGGAACAATATAAAACTTGATATGGGAAAGAGTGATATGCCTTTTTTAACCAAACTTTTAAAATATGTGGACATGATGTTCCTGCAATATATGAAATACCATATTACATTCTCACTGTTGTCAACCTGAAACTTAATTTCATAAATTAATTTGGTATTTGCTATTAGAGGTAGCTGTTAAACTCCTTGGGCCATTTGCCTAGTCTTGCATGTTAACTATGATATTGCTGTTAATTTTTGCAGGTGAAACATATAAGAACAAAATATGGTGACTACTTTGGAATCACAATTGCTGGTTATCCAGGTTTCTAGCTATAGTTATCATTATTTTCAACATCATTATTGCATTATGTTATGAACTTCTCTGTTGCCTACTTTAATTGTTCTTATATTCCTGTCTTCTTCTCAGAGGGACATCCAGATGTTATAGGAAGTGATGGCTTGGCTACTCCAGAAAGTTATCAAAATGATCTTGCTTACCTCAAGAGCAAGGTGTTTTTTTACAAAAAAAAAAACTTGACTTAACCCATCTTTTGTCATATTAAGTTTTATCCATTATCAGTTTTGGTTGTACATTCATTTTTACAGAATCCCGACTATTTCTTAGTACTATGCTTAAACAAGTATGAAGAGAGAAATATGCCTATTCGTTTTACATAATGCTTAAAACTCACCTATTGCTTGTTCATCTTTCTGCCCCTTTTCCCCTTCCTAATCTTACTATTTATTTATTTTATAGGTTGATGCTGGAGCAGATCTGATTGTCACCCAATTATTTTACGATACAGATATATTCCTTAAATTTGTGAATGACTGTCGCCAAATTGGAATAACTTGTCCTATTGTGCCTGGAATTATGCCCATCAATAATTATAAGGGTTTTCTCCGCATGACTGGCTTTTGTAAAACAAAGGTAACTATAGACCGTTTAGTTAGATATACTAAATATTTTACCAGTCTTGAGGACAGAGGGACTTAAAATTGCTCTGGGCTTTGTGTTCAATGTGTTGAATATTGGTAAAACATGTTTGTTATGTGTGCCAAACTGCTGATGATAATTAAAACTATCAGAACCTCTTATTTATTTATTTATTATTATTATTATTTTTCTTTTTTAATTTCTGGTGTTGCATGTGTTCCCTCTTGCTTGTTTTCTAAGAATAAGTTTCCGACTTGTCCTATTTAAGCTGTATGAATAGATTTAACGGTGCTCTCTAGTGAGTTCCTTCTGATTTAAATGTCTTTTATTCAGCACTTTTGCCTTCCTTTATGTGCAGAAAATTGAGATATTCAGTTCGGATAGCATTCTTCTGTTGCAATTGCTGTAAATGACAGCAATGGTAAAAATTGAACATTCTGTTGCTAAAAAATCTTTCTGAAAATTGAGAAACTTTGTGAGCTTCACCAGGTCAAATTAATTTTCAAGACAGCTATGTCTTAGATATATCCTTGATGAGTGTTTTTTTAACCTTTGCAGCTATGCTTTAATTTGGTTTAGCACAAAAACAAAGAACATATTACAGAGTGAAGATACTTGGTTCCCATAACTTAGAATATATATTTTAACCTTTTTGTTTGTTGGTAGTTACTATTTTCATGTTGGCCTTATTGGTTTAGCCTCCGTTTTTTTAAAAAAAATTATTAAGATGTCCTTTTGATTCTGTTCTTATTGTACTATTTTATAAACTTTTTAGGCGAATGGGTCTGGTTCTTATCTCTCCCCTCCTTATAAACTACTGAAGAAGTTCCACTGATTTGTAATGAATGTCACAACCTTAACAGTATTTTGTTGTTAATGGTGAAAGTAAAAAGTTATGCAATTTTCAGCTGGGGTTCTGCATTTTGTTTTCTGAGATATATGAAAAGTAACTACTGATAAATCATAAGTATGACATTTGAAAATATTATATTTGTATGTGTTACTATTTTCTTTTAGAACTGAATTCCAATTCCAGTCAGTACATGAAATTAAGCATGTTTGAACGGAAGTATACAGACTAATGTCTGTTAGTTGCTTACACTTTACTATTTTGTTATACTTGAGTCTTGCCTCTACTATTATGTTTCATCTTTTGATGTAATATTCCAGATACCAGCTGAAATTTTTGCTGCTTTAGAGCCTATCAAGGACAATGAAGAAGCTGTCAAGTCTTATGGCATTCACCTGGGAACTGAAATGTGCAAAAAGATTTTAGCTCATGGAATTAAGACATTACATATGTATACTCTAAACATGGAGAAATCAGCATTAGCAATACTAAAGGTTGTTTCTCCCTGTTCCATGCGATATTCCTGTTATACTGATGTTTTTATTGTTATATTGCAAGAGTTAAACAAAAGTTCCTATGCATATTATTTTTGGCAGAATCTTGGCTTAATCGAAGAGACCAAAATTAATAGGTCATTACCTTGGCGACGCCCTACAAATGTGTTCCGTGTCACAGAAGACGTTCGTCCAATATTTTGGTATCACACCTTTGTATATGCTATGATTTTCTCAAAAATATTTGGGGGTGTTTAGTTTATTTGGAAAATATCTTACTTTATTTATCCATATATATGCAATAGGGCAAATCGTCCAAAAAGCTACATATCAAGGACAATAGGATGGGATCAATACCCACATGGGCGTTGGGGTGATTCTCGTAATCCATCATATGGTGCACTAACTGATTACCAGGTTCTTACTATGACAAAGTGATTTTAATTTGTAGTTTCCATTGTTTTGTAAATTTTAGCTTGATACTTTTGTCCATGATTCAATTCATATTTTTCATGGATTTAATATGTATATAAATATTTTCTCATTTTATTTCCTTCACAGTATGTTATTTAGCAGTTTTCTTGCCCCATTTATACCAAAGCAATGGCATTTATTGAAACGTTTCCTAGCAAGTTCTTGGATAGTTCTTGGCTTGTGTGCTATATTGCTACACAAAATTTAATCTTCCACCCAGTTGTCATATTACTCGGATCTAGGGATGATCTAGCAATTGTCTCTGGTTTAGTTTAGCACAGGTCAGCAAAAAGTACGTAACGGAAGTTTGCAATTTAGTGAGAGAAATGAACCCTGTTATTGTATTTGAAATGTGTATCTGTGGAGGTAGAGAGAGCGGAATAGATACATGAACAGTTTGATTCTGCCAAAATGTATGCAGGTCTAGTTGTTCGATGCATAATTAGTTAATTACAATGTTTATTACGTTGGTTCATTGTCAATGAGAAACCACTAAATGATCAAAGGGAAAAAGAATAAAACACCATGCGTTAAAGCATTCAGAAATTGATTGTCTCTTATTATTATGCTGCTTATTTGAATGATTATGTCCTACTCAATTCATTTCTTTCTTGTAGTTCATGAGGCCACGTGCACGGGACAAAAAGCTTATTGAAGAATGGGTGGTTCCTTTGAGGAGCATTGAGGATATTTTTGAGGTATAGTTGCTACCTTGAATATGGCTATTCTCAGCATCACTTAACAAGAATTAAAGTTGTGTTCATTGTTGCATAACAGAGATTTAAACTGTATTGCCTTGGAAAGTTGAGAAGCAATCCTTGGTCAGAACTAGACGGTCTTCAGCCGGAGACAAATATTATAAATGAGCAGCTGGAAAAGATTAACTTGAAGGGATTTGTCACCATCAATAGCCAGCCAGCAGTCAATGGGGAGAAATCTGATTCTGCTACTGTAGGTGAGTCTAAAAGTTGTAGACGCTTATACATGCCTAATTTGTACACAATGATAATAATTTCCTAGATTGATGCATTCCCAAGTCTGCTAAAGTAGCTGGTCTGTGCTGATGAATAAAGACTGAGATATGTACTAGAATTTCGTCAGCAGCCATAAGTGGGCAATTTGTAATGTCTCTATATAGCTTTTTTCTCCCCAGCTTATTGCCATTTTCTCTTTTCGTTGTTTTTTTTGTTGGTAAAAGACAAAAGCAATACTTGGCCTTTTGCATCAGAGTTGTAACTCAGATGTGGCTGTACCCTCTTCTTTCTCTCCTCTTTTGCATTGCTTTTACTTCCATGTGAAAAAAAAAAACTAAAAAAAATAAATCTGGAAACAACTGATATATTCTAAATCCTATATTTTGATTTTTGACCTAGGCTGGGGTGGGCCTGGTGGGTACGTATATCAGAAGGCATATGTAGAGTTCTTCTGCTCTAAAGAAAAGCTGGATGCACTTGTTGAGAAATGCAAGAATAGATCATCTCTAACTTTCATGGCTGTGAATAAAGAAGGAAGTTGGAGATCTAATGTGGGCCAAACTGATGTGAATGCTGTGACATGGGGGGTCTTCCCAGCTAAGGAGATAATCCAACCAACCATTGTAGATCCTGTTAGCTTCATGGTATGGAAGGATGAAGCATTTGAAATTTGGTCAAGAGGATGGGCATGCTTGTACCCTGAGGGTGATGCTTCCAGGAAATTGGTTGAAGAGGTTGGCTTTCAAACTTGCATACCCTAAACCTTGCACTTTTCCTTCTTATCAACGGAAATACCTTGTGTGAATAACAGTACTGAAATTGTTTCCTCTAGAGTTCTGATAATTCTGTTTTAATTGTGTTACAGGTTGGCAACAGCTATTTCCTAGTCAGCTTGGTAGACAATGATTATGTCAATGGTGATCTTTTTGCTATTTTTGCAGATCTCTGAGATGAACTTTATTTATTAGGTCTTTTAAGTATTCCAGTTCGGTTGCTTGTCAAGCTTTTTCCTTTTATTTTTCTTCACGAAGATTCGAATTATTTAGATGGCTCCAAAGTTCGTATGGCAAATCATTGTTTGTATTGGACAGATATTCTATATGTTATTCTTCAGAATTGCACTGGTAACGTGTCATCTAATGAAATCGGTTGTAAGATAACTTGAAAACAATAATTACTCATTGAATTTGATGGTTGTATGAGACTGAATGTTTTTACTTTCCAATTTATTATTCTGAACTATTGGTGCTAGAGGTTCACGAGTGGAATGAAAAATCTTTTAGCATGCGTGGCCAATTGATTGTACACCAAATTTGATCATGTACGAATATAATTATATGATGGCTTAGGGCATGAAGAGTAGAGTTCCCTTATGGCTGTTGAGCCAAAAGGACGAAACTCAAAGGAATATCACAAAGAGTTGAGCTTTTCCCTTTGATGGTGAATTGGTTGGATTTGAAGTATAAAAATGAACTAAACTAAATGTTTCTTCAACTAATGTCAGCTCAATTTTTATAATTTATTGACATAGAATTACATATTGTTCTTATTTGGGTCAGTTCGAGAGCTCAAGCTAGCTTCTAAGCTTTTAGTGAATCGAGCTTGAGCTTAATAAATAGGCTTGATTGTTAATGAACCGAGTCGTGAGCCAAACTCGATTCTACTCGGCTCACTTCCAGCCCTACTAGTTCGGGTTCTCTGTTAGAGGAAATATTAGGGGTCTTTATTAATAACTAGGGATTTCAAATCACAATTCCCCAAGGGTATTACACAAATGGAACTACCACCTTTGCTGTTATTTATAGTTACTTACTAACCTTTGCTAGCTCAGCAAAGCCTAACCAATTGCAATTCTGAACTAATAGAAAAACCCGTAAAATTAGGCTACTTACCTCCTTTTTTGTAAACTATTTCAAAACTCTTCTTAGGTGCAGTTCAAATAATACTCCCCCGGAACTTCCACTTTGTCCTCAAGGTGAAAATCGGGAAAAGCCTTCCGCAACACTGCTGCACCTTCCCAGCTGTCATCACATGATGAGAGGCCTTCCCACCAAACCAAATAATCCATATCTCCATTAGTTGCTGTCTACCTGTCTTAGAAGAGAAAATCCACTCTGGACCCACTACCAGTTCCCCATCTCCCCATCTCCAGCCAACATTGGGGGAAGAGCTTGGGCCTCTTACTGTCTTGGAACTGCCTTCTTAAGCTTGCTCACATGGGACACAAGATAATGTTTGCACCCTTTCGGAAGTGCCAACTCGTAGGCCACTACTTCTACCCTTTCAGCACCTCAAAGGGTCCATAATAGCGCGTGCTTAGCTTCTCATTAATCCGCCGAGCCAAAGTGCGCATCTGTATGGCTGCGTTTTCAAATAAACTCAATCTCTCGCCTGATACTCCACATCCCTTCGCTTCCTATCTACAACTTGCTTCATGCGCTGCTGTGCCACTACCAAATGGTCCTTTAACTATGCTAAAATCGCATATCTTGCTGCTGTCAAGGCTGCCACTTCTTCCACGTGGGAGGGAAATGTTTCACTCTTAAACAGAACCGGAGGAACCACTCCATACAATGCTTGAAAAGGTGTGGTATGTGCCAAAGCATGGTAGGAAGTATTCAACCAGAATTCCACCCATGGCAACCATTCCATCCACCGCTTTAGGTATCCCTTATTCACCACCTTGGTTTGGCCATTAGTTTGAGGGTGAAATGTTGTACTATATTTCAGTTTTGTGCCCATTTCCTGGAAGATTTTAGACCACAACTTGCTTATGAGCACATTGTCTCGATTTGAAACAATTGATTTAAGAAAGCGATGCAATTTTACCACCTCTTTGATGAAAGTGAGCATACTTCGAAAAACGGTTCACTACCACCAAAATTGTGTCCATCCCCTTAGATTTAGGCAGCCCCGCTACAAAATCCATTGTCACATGCTCCCAAACTCACTCTAGAATCCGTAAAGGCTGCAACAACCTAGCTGGATGCATGGTTGCATACTTATTCTGCTAAAAAATGTGGCATCCTAGTACGTAATCCTTGACTCGCTGCAACATCCCTCTCCAATACACTGTCGTTGCCAAACGCTTGTATGTGCGAAAGAGTCCGTAATAACCACTAGTGCCACTGTCATGAGACTCCACCAAGAGAAGAGGAATCCGAGAAGAAGTGGCGGGAATAACAGCTCATACATGGTAGAAAAGTCGACTCGTTTGCAAGGTATACCTAGGGTAGTCTTTGGAATCCTGCAATAGAGCTACTATGATCTATTGCAGCTTTTGGTCCTCCTCTATTTCTACATTCACCGTTTCCCATAAACTCATCTGAACCACCAAAAAGCCATCATCTGGCTTGACAAGGCATCCACATCCTTGTTTTCAAGTTCGGGCCAATAATGTATCTCAAAGTCTAACCCTATCAACTTAGTTTCCATTTCAAGTAGGTCAGGTTGATCAATCGTTGACTTGTAAGGACCTTCAAACTTTTCTAGTCTATTAGCACTATGAAGTGGCGACCTAATTAGTAGTGACGCCATTTCTTAATTGCGAATACAATGACCATTAACTTTCTTTCATAAGCTCATTTCTGTTGAGCTCTTGCGGATAAAGCTTGGCTCAAAAAAGCAATAGGTCTTTCCTATTGTGACAAAATCGCACCCAAAGCTTCACTCGAAGCATCCGTTTCAATTACAAAATATTGATAAAAATCCAAGACAACAAATTTGGGCAAGGCGGCCATTAATTGCTTCAGTTT
Source organism: Stylosanthes scabra (assembly GCA_036250425.1). Classification (NCBI taxonomy): domain Eukaryota; kingdom Viridiplantae; phylum Streptophyta; class Magnoliopsida; order Fabales; family Fabaceae; genus Stylosanthes; species Stylosanthes scabra. The sequence goes on from JASCZI010090881.1 coordinate 54,207, forward strand.
GTCAAAAGCCTCTCGAGCCTTATTACTCCAATTAAAGGCACTTTCGAAAGTCAACTCTGTTAAAGTCTTACCTATGGATCTATAGCCTTGCACAAACCGCCTATAATACCCCGTTAAGCCTAAAAAACCCCTCATGGCACGCTAGTTAGTAGGCAATGGCCATTGTAACATGGCTGTTGTCTGCTTAGGATTAGTCGAGACTCCCTTTCCGGAGACATTCTATCCCAAATACTCCACTGAATCCACCGGAAAAATATATTTATGCTCATTCGAAACCAACTCATTTTCTAGCAGAATTTGAAAAGCTTGTTGAAGGTAGTTAGCACGGCTACTTAAGTCCTTGCTATAGATGAGGATATCATTAAAAAAAAGACTAGGACAAATTTGCGAAGCAAGGGCTTGAGGATGTCATCCATTAAGGCTTGAAAAGAGCTAGGGCCATTGGTTAAGCCAAAGGGCATAACTAGGAATTCATAATGGCCCTCATGAGTATGGAAGGTTGTCTTGTGAATATTTGATGAGGGGGTTTTTGATGATAAAATTCATGCTAAAAAGGATACCCTCACCAATACTTTTTCACATATTTACTAGTGTTTGACCAAGATTCTCCATCTCTTGCCTAATTGTTATCTTAATTGATTAATTGTTAATTTAGCTTCCAAAGTGCATATAATTATTGAAATCCTCTCCCACTTGGTGCATTGATGTATTTGTTAGTGAATTCTATGCCCAAAGTGGAGGAGAAGAGCCTAAGGGAAGCCAAAAAGAACAAGGAAAGCAAGAAGATTGGACAAAAAGCCAAGGAGCCCAATCAGCTCTAACCGCGCGGCCGCACGCCCCAGACGGCGCGTTTGCGCCCCCTTTCTTAATGAGGAAGTTTTTTGTTCGTGGCGCGCCCGCACGCTTCAGTTGGCGTGACCGCGCCACCCCATTTCTTAACGACGAAGACAGCACTGATGGCACGCTCGCGCGATGAAGGTGGCGCGTGCGCGCCATAGCGTCAGGATGCACTTAAATGAAGGCTAAAATGGGAATTTCACGTTTTCGGGCCAAGGCCGAGCCATTTCTCAAGCCCAATTCGTCTAATATAGAGGGAGAACAGCTGAAGACACAACACACATTCTACCATTTGGATCAATTTTATTTTAGAATAGTTTTAGAGAGTTTTTGGGAAGAATTCCATTTCTCTCATTCTCTCATTTTCTCTTAGTTTATTTTCATTTTTCTTCATCTCTAGGATCACCTCTACCAACCAAACTTTTCTTTTATTACTTGTTTTGTGTTTGACTTGCGGATACTTATTCTCTTTAATTCAAGCTTTTCTTGTTTCTTCATCATATTGCTTGCTTATTTCCATGCTTATTATCATGCCTTTCTTTATTGCCTACCATGTGTTTGATGTTATGTTTTTCATAATTATGGAGTAGTGATCTTGTGCTTTGGTCATGGGTTGAGGTGTGGATGATCTTAGCCACTAATCCCTAAGG
>JASCZI010090882.1:23666-56698 GCA_036250425.1 Stylosanthes scabra
CTAATCTCTTAGTCACTCTATCCAAACAAGTTCTAATCCAATTTTAACCACAGAATTTTTAGTTGCATAACAATTAACTTGACTATCTCTAGTTAGATTTAATTGATTATGTGATCTAATTTCTAGCTAACATAAACTAATAGATCTCTCAATCTAATTAATTTAACCCTAGACAAGTTAAGAACATCTCTCAGTGATTCTAAACTATTGGGATGCAAAACAGAAAATTAAATCATGCATAGAAGATAACGGAAAATACCTCAATGAATTAATAATCGAATGTACATAGTGACTACCTTATGCTGGGTGAACAGAGCTCCTCACCCTTAACAATGGAGTAGTTTAGCAATGCATATTAAAAACTAGATCTAAGAATTATGAGAAAACAAATCTGTGCTGAGTTTCTAACCCTAGGTGGTTAAATCACTCTTTAAACCTACTCTAATCTAAATTCAAATTCAAATTAAAAGCTAATCATATCCTATTCTAATCCTAATCTTATCTTCTATAGTTACAAAGCTTTATCTTCTTCTCTTGATCTTCAATCATTCTTATCTTCAATCTTCCAATTATGCCCTTGATTAGTGGATGGAATTGAGGCCTAACAACTTGGATTGGATTGATTCTGATTACACTGGACGTTGCCCCTTTTACTTCACCACGTATAACGTGTAACTCCCACGTATAACGTGGGGTTACTGCCCAAGATTGCCATTTGCCTTTAATAGCTCACGTATAATGTAAGAATGCCCACGTATAACGTGGGCTCTCTGTCAAGTTTGTGCTTTGGCTCTTAATTCCCACGTATAACGTGGGGCTACTGGATGAGACATAAATAATTCTCACGTATAACGTGGGTGGTTCACGTATAACATGTAGCCTCTGTCCAATTTGTCATTTTGAGAGTTAATTCCCACGTATAACGTGGGCTCTCCACGTATAACGTGGAGCTTGACACTTAGAATTTTTCTCTCTTTTCTTCTCTGCTTCGTTCTTCCATCTTCAATCCTCTTTGTTTGATCTTTAATCACCAAAAATCCTTTGTGAAACACTCTATAAACATAAACAAAACTCAAAAGAACATCAAGTTGTTTGATTGACAATTTGAGAGTATAAACCACAAGAATAATCATATAATTAAAGAGGAATTGAAGCTAAAAACAACCCAAGATGCATACGCATCAACTATACATAAACATATGTATTTTATTGTAATACATACACTAATCAAATGAACCCTAATTTTCTAACAAATTCAACGAGTCCCCGTTTATGTTTGATCTTGTTAGAAAAGTATTAAACGGTCTACTACATAAGCTGAGAGGCAGTGGATGCTTGAAGCCGCTGGAAGTGGAGTCTGAAAATATATAACTCTCTCACTTGTAATATGCTAATGAAACAGTGCTATTTTCCCCCTATGATTGGAGACCATAAAGAACTATAGAAGGATTTTGGTGGGATTTGAGGTAATTTCCGGTCTGAAAATCAATTTTCAAAAATCTACTGTTGTCAGTAGAAACAGTGGATGAGGAAACAAGAGATGCGTGTGACATGCTAAAATGTGTCAATGTAAAGCTACTAATCAAGTATTTGGGCATTACATTGAGGGCTGATCCCAAAAGGGTGGATACGTGGAAGCCAATCATACAAAAATTTGAAGATAAGCTCAAACGGTGGAAAGATAAACTCCTATCTAAGGCTGGAAAATTAATTCTAACAAAATTTGTATTAAATAGTCTACCAATGTATACCTTAGCTGGTTTAAAATTCCAGGGGAAGTAGCAAAAAAGATCGTTTCACTATGATGTAAGTTCTTTTGAGGGAAGTTGTTTTGAGGGAAGGGGGATGGAGGGAGATGTATGCCATGTGTTAAATAGGAATTAGTTCAGAAACCTAAGAAGTATGGGGGAGGAGTTGGTGATGTTGAATTAAAAAACTTGACGCTGTTGTTCAAATGGTGGTAATGTATGATAAAGAGGAGTATCCGTTGTGGAAGAGAATAGTGAAGTCATGTAATAACTTAGGAGATAATAAGATGTTACAAATACATAGTGAGGGGTCTAGGAATGAAAGGGGACCGTGGAGTAGAATTGTGAGCATAGGGAAGAAGAATAAGGAACTAGAGGAGTTGTTTAAAATAGGGGCAGAATTAGTGGTGGGTGATGGCGGCAAGATAGGGTTTTGGCATGAAAAGTGGCTGAAGGGGGTTCGCTGAAATTAAAGTTCCCTTGTTTGTATATGCTGTCAAATTAACAATCGTTGATGATTAAGGAGTGTGGAGTATGGGTGTGGAACCTGACATGGAGAAGACAATTGAGGGGTTGGGAAGAGGAGAAACTAAGGTAGTTGCTGGAAATACTTAGCAAAGTGGGAGTCAAGATTGGTTAAGAGGACAAGCTGATATGGAAGGATGCAAAGTAGGGAAACTATTCCGTCAGGTCCTTCTTGCAGATTGTTTATAAGCATAAGGAGAAAGAGAGTAGGAGAAACATGTACAATTTCACAAGCACACTTTAGAAAGAAATTGTGACTCCGAGGGTGGAACTAAACACAAGAGAGAAGCTTGTAAAATGTGGAATACTTGCAGAAGATATGGGTAATTGAGTGTTATGTGGGTGGGAAGCTGAAACTGCCCATCGTCTTTTCTTTTCTTGCCAATTTTCCTGATTGCTATGGTGCTTATTTATGGATGCGAGAAACATCAAATGGCTGTGACCTAAAGATGGTAAGGATTGTTTTGAATCATGGATGCATTGTATGGTGTTAAGAAATTCAATAATTGAATGGAGAATTATATTCTTCGCGGTGGTGTGGATTGCGTGGTGGGTGAGGAACAACAAAGTGTTTAGAGGAAATAGTACAAGCGTAGAAATGGCAAGAGACCAAGTGATGATGAAGTTTAGTATGTGGTGTCAAGAAATGAATATGAGCAAGGCTATCAATAACAACAAGGGTGTGACAATCGCTAAATAAGGAGGAACAAACTATGCTATTCTGGATTTTATAATTAATTGTTTATTATTCATTACATTTTGGTGTTGATTGTAACTTGTTACTAGTTGTTGAGCTGAGACTTGTTGTGGCTCATTAGAAGTTATGTAAAACTTCACTCACCCCACTTTTGGGTATTTGTGAGTTCTCCAACGATCGGAAAAAAACTAATTAGCAACGGATTTTGGACAAAAATTAGAAGTTGTGTATAATTCGTCTAAATGTGTTCAATAACTTCAAACGAATTTGGGACGCATTTTGAAAAATATTAATTCTATTATAATTTTTTTTATAATTAGCCTCTAACTCTCTGAAGCTGCCCAAAATATTTCCAACAAATTTGGGCAGAGGTAACATTTTTAAATTTCATCTTAAAGTGCGTCATTCTTACAAATAAATTTCAAACGCTAGTTCAAAACTTTAACGTTTAGTATATAAATATTATTCATATAATATTTGTCTTAGATTTGTCCCAAATGCTTTGTCTATTAAAGTGGTTTGTTGATCAGATCTTACATGGGGTTTGGTATAAACCGTTTCATTTTCTGTATTGGGTCGATTTCGTCTGAAATTTGTTCGAAATTATCTATTCGAAGTCCGTCTAAGATGCATCAAAATAAGTAGAAATCTGACAATTAAATGTCCATCTAAATCTGTTGGAAAATTGTTTGAAAAAAATTTCAGACGGAATTTCAGATGAAATATACATTAGCAACGAGGGTTTTTTAGACGAAAAAAATTTGTCTAAATCGTCCAAAAAAAATATTTGTCTCTAATTTATTTGAAATTTATCCCAATTTTATCTCAAAATCTATCCGAAAACAACAAATTCGGTAGCGGCCAGTGGTCGCCACACAATGGGCAGTAGATTCTCGCATTCGTAGCATCGTCCTATTGCCCAGTACATGACTCAACCATCCGCAGATTATAGGGCAATAATCATCGACAGTACCCTACATACCCACATAAGTATGTTGCTACATTACCTCCACAGTATCCTCCTCCACCATCAGTATTTTTCTATAATGACTGGATTTTTGGCATGTCGCAACACTACCTACCATTGGATATGTAACAACCCACATAAATAATAATAATAATAATTTAAAATTAAAAATAAAAACAGTTATTAGGTTAGTGTCAAGAGTGTGTATAAATAGAAGTGACTACTAAAGAGAGAACACACTTTAAACCCTAATTCTTAGTTCTCTCCTTTTCTTTCATAAAAAAAAAAAATTAGGGTTCTGTGTATTCAAAGGAGACTCTCTGAAGATAGATTAAAATGTTTTCAATAATTTTTTTTATATTTTTCCTTTTCATGTTTGTATGCCTTAATTTAATGTTTTCCATATTTTATGTTATTTCCATGCATGCATGTCAACTAACTCTACATGTGTGAGAACTGAAGGTATGATCCTTCGGTAAGGGAAGGTGACCTTCCAAAGACAAGATAATCAAGAGGATCCTTCGGTAAGGGAAGGTGATCGACCAAAACTTGGAATAAGAACCTTCGGTAAGGGAAGGGGACATCCATTGGGATATGAACCTTCAGTAAGGGAAGGGGACTCCCATATAATAAACGGTTGAGCTCAATTTTGTCAAGTTAAAAGTAAAGATAAGACATGTGACTGTTGCATTCTTTTATTTATCATGTTAATAATTATGCATTGTTATGTATTTTATGTGTTTTATTTATTTATTATTTATTATGTATTTATTTTGTTATTTTTATTAGAAATCCCATAAAGTTGGCTGGAGGTCTATTGAGAATTTGTGTTCTTATGTTTTCTTTTTTTATACTAACTCCAGAAGAGTAGAGTACATGGGTTGAAGGTAATCACTCAGTACAAGTCAAAAGTCTCATGAGAGGAGGAGTGTTTTGGATAATTTATCCAATTTAGGATATTTTTCAATAATAGATTTTAATTAGTATTAAGACTATATTTATTTATTTCCTTTTTCTATTTTGTTTTAAGATTTTGGTACACAATCTTTCTTTATTTAAATTGATTTTTGGTTAACTATCTTTAATTATTTCATCATCTTTTTAGTATATATATTTTTTATTTATTATATTTTTTTATTTGAGTTTTAGTTCACTATTTTTTAATTATTACGTACTCTAAAATATTAAATAATAATAGAACTCGATACGAAAAATATGGGATGTTACAAGATAGTTACATATACCTTTCCCTAAAGATCTAATCTTATTACCAAAATATTTGCATATAAGCTTGTCAGGAACTATTCGTTAGTGTCAAGACATAAATAACTAAAACATACTTATGTGGAACAGAAGGCTGACCATCTCCGAGGAGGACCAACAGCTTGATCAACCACTAAGCACTCAATAGGAAATCTGTATGGATGGTCAGGATCGACACGATTGTTGTGGATAGGATGCTTGAAGCCCTTTTATCAAACTGATAACGCCGTATCTTGATGGTTCCTGATGCAGCCCCCGAGACCGGTTCGGAATTCTTTATAGAGTTCAAAACAGTAGTTCATCGTAGATAGCTCCGAGCAGTTTTTCAGGAACCTCGATCAAATTTAGAAAAGGTGTCACTAGGTGCAACTAGTTAAAAATACCGAGTACTGGACTCGGGTCGTTCTCCCTTGGAGTTGAAAATGGTGGTTTTGCTTTCGGTTGAGAAAAGAGTTTGGGGTTGCGATTTTTAAAAGAAAGCAACAAGACAAAATAAAATTGCAATATAATAAATAGTACTCGGCCGTGGGTTGGAATATCGTGCATCCATATGATCACTACTGATTCTGGTTTAGATGGACTGTCACTTAAATGAAACTAGTCGAGTGGTGGAGTTAGCCCCTATCCGAAAGTCCTAGGTATACTCAATAACGTAAGACCAAGGTATTCGATGAACTCGAATAACCCATCAAGTTTACATCGTTAAGGTCTTCCCGTTATTGGCAGGGACGTAGCGTTAACGACCTCGGAACTAGCCCTGTTCCTCCCATCTGTTGCCCTTAGGGATCAATAGCTAAGGTCATCCGCACATTTCAACCCATAGCCAAGACACAAGGTCACTACTCATTACTAATAGAAATCATAATGGCAGAAATAAAACGAGCAGAATAATAAAGAGACATAATGAATAATAACAGAATAATTATTATTGAAAAGTAAATAAGCAGAGTAACGACAGTAATATTAATTAAACAGACATAAAAACAGTAAATTATTTGGCTAGTGTGGCTACAAGACAATGGAAATCCTAAGAAAAACTAAACTAAGAGAGATAATGGGAGAATATGAATTACCCTAAAAACTCTCCAAAAATTATTCAAGACTCAAAATCCTCAAAAATGGGTCTTAAAAGGGTGTGTGGTGAATGGGGTAGCATCCCTCCTATTTATAGGCCTCCATTTTGCTTGAAATTTCCTTTTTGACCTTCATTTTGCTTCCTGCCCACGCACTTGTGCGTACACACAGATGAGAAAATGTGACTTGCACTTCACTCCAGTTTGTGTGCGTATGCATCGAGTCCCTATACGTACACATATCGGAAATATATATATCGTTTCGAACCTTTGGATGTTAGCTTTCCAATGGCGTTGAAACCAAGTCATTTCGACCTCTCTAGCTCAAGTTATGATCAAACTAGTGTCAAGAGGTTAGGATTGATAGCATAAGGAAAATTCTGAGCACCGATCTTTGGATGCAAATTTCTCATAGAATCATTTAGAACCGGAAGAAGTATTCAACATGAAAGTTGTAGATATTAAATTCTTTTTCTCATATTCTCATTCTTGCTTCTTTTTCCTTCCTTGGCCACTTCCAATTCAATTCTAACTTATCTAGGCCCAAAACACACGAACAAACAAATCAAGGTACCGAATGGAATGAGAATTAGGTAAATCTATAACAAAATATGGCCAAAAATGCATGTATTCACAATTTAAGCCCTAAGTAGCAATAATTCATGAATGCACTCAATTTGCAAGTATTTAAGTGAGTTTAGTTTGATAATTTGCTTATTTATAGCACAAGATAAACCATCAAAAATGGGTTTATCAGTTCCAAACTCGGCTTTGTCTCTGGTCTAACCTCAAGCTTCTCGTATTCGGAGAAAACAACCCCGCTTCCCGATTACGTGTTGGGTAAAAGAAAGAAAATGGGGGTGAGAACCTGAAGTTCCTAATCAACGTCTAATGGCAACTGAACTAACTTAGGGCTCACGTCACGTAGGTAGTAGTTCATATATTAGAGAATCGAGACAAATAATATTAACAAATATAAATACATAAAAAGAAACACAAGAAAACAAATGTAAAACAAATAACTTAACAATGCAACTAACAAACACAAGCAAATGCGCAAGCATTAATGATGCATGTCTCGTCCTAAGCAGGTCATGAGGTCATACATCAGTTGTCTTCCTTCATCGATGACTACTCGGAATAAATCCCAAGTATGGTTTTCTCAGTGACAAATGCCATGCAATCCACCAAAGCGGCCTATACTGCCCTTTTGTGTACGCTATGTACTCCTTATACGTTGTCATGTAAAGCCCAGCTTTACTGTTGACTAATCACAGTGGTGAGAATCCCGTCACCGATAAATTAGAAAGCAATCAGATCGATAGTGAGAAACGGATGATCATTCAAACACAAAACAATGATCCCTCAAATCCACATTCTCAAAATTAATCATTGTCTTAAACCGGTTCCCAAAACCGTTAGCTGGAAATAAATCTCAAATGGTGTCTGGCCTCATCAAACCACACATGAGTTAGTTGAACCGACCGATGATAAACCTCATTTTGATGGTTTATTTTGTGCTATAAATGAGCAAATTATCAAACCAAACACACTTAAATACTTGCAAATTGAACGCCTTCATGAATTGCTGTTCCTTAGGGCTTAAATTGTGAATACCTCCATTTTTTGCCATAATTCGCTATACATTCACTTACTTACTTAATTTCCATTCAATTCGATGACTTGATGTGTTTGATCGAGTGTTTCAGGCCTAGATAGGTTAGAACCGAATTGGAAGTGGCCAAGGAATTCAAAAGGAGCAAGAATGAAAAGATGAGAAAGTGATCTATAGTCATCGGATTGGAGCAAAGTTGGAATCTTTGGAAAGCAGAATTCAATACCTACAACTCTCATGTTGAACACTTCGTCGGATTCTAAGTGATTCTATGAGAAATGCACGTCCAAAGATCAGTGCCCAGAAATTTCCTAATGTTGTTAATCCTGACCTCTTGTCACTAATTTAGACATAACTTGAGCTACAGAAGTCCAAATGACTTGGTTCCAACGCCATTGGAAAGCCAACATCCAGAGCTTGGCAACGGTGTAAAATAGTCTTATATTCGTACACATATGGACTCAATGCGTATGCACACAAGCGAGAGTGACGCGCAAGACACGTTTTCTGACCTATGCGTACGCATAGGAAACAGATGCGTACGCATCGGAGCGTGGACAACAAAAGGGAATTTCAAGCCAAGTGGAGGTCTATAAATAGAGGAGATGCTACCCCCATTCACCACACCCCTTCTTGAGTCCCTTTTTGGGGGTTCTTAAGTCATGAATAATTTTTGAGAGTTTTTGGGGGAACTTATGTTCTCCCTTGTTCTCGCTTAGTTAAATCATTTTAGTTCTTAGGATTTCCATTTTCTTGTAGCCACACTAGCCAAATATTTTACTGCTTTTACTGTCTGTTTATTTTACTGTTACTCTGCCGAATTTCAGTTTCAATCAATTTACTTTACCATTACTCTACCAGATTTCAACTTCGATTTTAATCATTTTACTGTCGTTACTCTGTCCGTTTAATTTCTGCAATTTTACGATTAATGCCTACCATCATGCTGCCCATTTTATTTTCTGTAATTATTGTTTCCGTTAGTAGCGAGTAGTTCCCGTAGTGTTTCGGCTATGGGTTGAAATGTGCAAATGTCCTTAGTCGCCAATCCCCCATAGGTCGGATGGGGAAGAATATAACTAAGTCTGTAACCACTATTTGTACGCCCCTGCCAACAAGGGTGAGGACCTTGCGACACTGATTCAATTTAGTGCCTTGATGCATGAGTGTGGACCTGGTGACAGCAGGTTCCACCAAGTTCTTTTAACCCCAAGTGTTGACTGCAGACTCTCGCCGTGCGTGCACCGCTGGTGAGTTCATTCCAGTAACGCGGATTTACTCAAATCCATCGCGAGATCAGTATCCTCACAGTTATGTATGCCAAGGATATGCAGATGATTAGTTTCTCCACGCTCTGGTGGTTTGTTCCTTCATGGTGACAGTTCATCCAACCTAGGATTGGCAGTGATCATAGGGATGTACCGTATTCCAATCCATGACCAGGCACTCTTTTATTATTACTGTGTTTAATATGCTTTCATTGTGCTCTGTTCTCAACAATCAATTGCAACCAAACCCCAATCAAAAGTAAACATCTCGTTTCTGCTTCCTAGGGAGAAGACCTGAGTCTTGTACTCGGTATTTTAAACTTGGTTGCACCCCTGTAACACCTTTTCTAAACGGTGACAGGGCGAGGGAAAAGGCTTTCAACGACAACCCCATCCCGAGCTCCGTTAACCGGTCTAACTAATACGAATCCGATCTAAACCAAATTCTCCTTAATTAAACCGATCTTTTTCAAGAGAACACCATTTTGACACCGATCTTGTCTCCAAGAAAGGAACTCGATTTGATCAGACCCGTCCCACACCGGGCCAAACCAAGCTAAATCGGTCCAACCATCACAAAATCGGTTTATTTTTATTTTGTGACTTTAAATCCTATCATTACTAATATGTTACTAAAAAAATCAAGTTTTAATAAGGTTCTCTCAATGTAAAATTTCAAATACTATTTTTATAAAAATAAAGATTTATTTTCTAGAATTTATTCAATATGATAATTGAAATATTTAGTTATGTTTCATCAAAATATATTTTATTTGTACAACTTGAAAAGTTACGATTTTGTCCCGAAGTGAATTAAAGTCCTTATAATTGATAATAAATTCAAACTAAATATAAATAAGGGATAAGTATGTTTTGGTCACAAAGGTTTGGGGCTAAAACTAAATTGATCACGGACCTTTTTTTCTGTCAAAATGACCACAAAGGTTACATTTCTGTTTAAAATAACCATTTTGGACAAAATTACCCTTTCTTGAGATTATTCTCTTGTAGAAATCCAAAATCCCTAATCTTCAAATCTCCAAAGTGGAACCCTTCTCCTCCCAACTCCAGCAAGCCATCAAAGATTCCTGCGTTTTTACCTCGATGAAATGGCTGCCATAGCTTTCTCATCTCTCTTTCGTCTCCTGCGTTTCGTGTAGCGGCGGCGACAGCGGTAGTAGGGGAACAGATACACAGAAGCAGCAACAACAAATCACGTTTCCTCTCTCTTTCGTCTCCTCCCATCGTGTTTTCTCCAAGAAATTGAGAAGGAAAAGAAGAAAAAGATAAAGAGTTATTACCAAGGCAAAGACGTAACCTGCGATGAGAATAACAACTAAGAGATGGAGTGCCTTGATGGATCCTCCAGCGACATCAACATTGTAAGAGCGAGAAACGGATTAGGATCTGAATTTTAAAGTCCGGATAAGGTGTAGTTTTGTTGTTAGATTTAATCGTTTTTTATTTATCTGCAAACCGAGAGAGGTCTCACTGTCTATTGAACACAAGCTCCACCATCTTTAAGCTTACTTTCCACTAAAGATCTCTCATTTTATTTATTTAAGTGATTTGCTTTCTTTTATGTTTGGAATTTTTATTATTTTGCTTCATTAAGTATACATTAGCAATATATACTGATAGAGCCGTTCTAGGCGTTGTAAACAAAATTAGTTCGAAATTCCCTTGCGTTCGTGAGAACAAGAGATAGATCGTCGTAGTGGAACCCAAACAAGTTATGAATACGAGATAAGAACGTTCCGTCAACAAAGAGCATCACAAAAGCTTGCAACCAGATTAAAAATACCGAGTACGGGACTCGGGTCGTTTTCCCAATGAGTTAACGCATGGGCCAACTTTGGTTGTCGAGAAAATGAGGGTTGCAATTGTGTGTGTGTGTTGATAACAGAGAGCAAGAGAGAAATTAACTAGAACTGATGATAAAGGGTGCTTGGTCTTGGGTTGAGGTATTGTATGTCCCTATGAACACCACTAATCCCAATTATGAATGGTTGTCACGTAAGCCGCGACGCCACACTCTTTCAAGAGGTCAAGTGGTTGGAATTAACCATGTCCCGTAAGTCCTAGGCAACTCATCTAGTGTGACGGTCCTAGGTCCTTGGAACTTGAATAAATCATTCAAGTTCACCTCATTAAGGACTCACTCACACTAGCGAAAGCCTAGCGTCAACGGAACAGTTTTAACCCAGGGCTTAACCCATCCTTATCCTTAGGGATTAGTGGCTAAGATCATCCACACCTCAACCAATTACCAAAGCACAAGAACACTACTCCATGATTATAGCAAACAAACTATCAAACACTTGGTGTGCAAGAAGTAAAGGCATGATTAAAACTATGAAATTAAACTAGCAAGATGATCAATTAAGCAAATCTACAAGTGAATCAACAATCAAGATCAAGAGAAGCATATAAGAGCAAGAGATCATAAAATGGAGCAAGAAATAAACTAAGCTTAATGAACAAGAAATATGTAAAGATGAACAATATAGAATAAGAAACTAGAGTTGCATTAATAAAAGAGAACAAGTATCCACAAATCAAACACAAAAACATGTAATAAAAGAAGAGTTTGGTTGGTGATGGGGTTCCTAAAGATGAAGAACAATGAAGAGAAACTAAGAGAAAATGAGAGAAATGGAAATTCTCCCAAAAACTCCCTAAAACTATTCTAAGACTAAAATTGATCTAATGGTAGAATTGCTTGTTGTGTCTTCAGTAGTTCTCCCCCTATATGAGTCGAATTGGGCTTGAGAAATGGTTGGGCCTTGGCTCGAAAACGTGAAATCCCCAAAATAGCCTTCATTTAAGTGCATCCTGACTCTATGGCGCGGACGCGCCACCTCCACCGCGCAGGGGCGCGGTCATTGCTTACTTTGCCGTTCTGAAGCGTGCGGGCGCGCTCGCGCCATCAACTGAAAACTTCCTAATTAAGAAAGGAGGGCGCGGATGCGCCATCTGGGGGTGCGGTTGCGCAGTCAGGCTGATTGAGCTTTTTGGCTTTTTGTCCATTCTCCATGCTTTCCTTGTTCTTCTTAGCTTCCCTTGGGCTCTTTCTCTCCACTTTGGGCCTAAAATTCACTAACACACACATCAAAGTACCAAATGGGAGAAAATTTCAATAACTTATGCACTTTGGAAGCTAAATTAACAAATAATCAATTAAAGACACAATTAAGCAAGAGATGAAAAAGCTTGGCCAATCACTAGTAAATATGTGGAAAAGGTATTGATGAGGGTATCATTTTTACTATGAAATCTATCGTCAAAAACCTCCTCATCAAGTACCCCACACTTAAAATTGAGCATGTCCTCATGCTCTAGTGCTTATGACCAAGAGGGAAATCATAAAGGCTTTCTCAAACCTATCAATAAATTCAAGAGGAAGAACTACACAACAATATTATGGATGAAGCAATATTAAAACAAAGTCTACCTAACTAAGCACCAAAAGAGATGGATAAAAGCATGGAATCAAGTCTAGAACCCTTACCAGTCGTGTATGCGCTCTATTTCTCAAGTGTATAGGGTTAAAGACGCTCGACTCCTTTCTATTCATGCTCTTCACAAATTAATCTTCATTTAACAATCAACACCATTTTATGTATGCATGTATCATCATGAGGGCTTCTTAGAGTTGTAACGTGGCCAAGGTGAAGGTAGGATTTAAGTTTTGGCTAGGTGAGCTCATAGAATGGATCTTTGCTTAACGAAGGACACCTAGCTCTCTCTCGTTTCTTCACTCAACCATCGTTACCAAAAAACTTACATTCTTTTTTCTCTCAAAGCGCATATAATGCATTTCTCCCGTAGATAGATTAGGAAGTATGTATTTGCTTATTTGGTAGCTTTCTTTCTTGCTACTTTAGGGTGAAAAGGGCTTTATTACTTTCCTTTTATTTCTTTCTTTTCTTTTTTCCCTTTCATCCCTTTCCTTTCTTGTCACCCATTTTCCATTGCAAGTTTGTGCAAATACATACACCTAATGAAGTCATTTCCATGCATACATGCACTCCCCAAAATGCCTTATGATTTCTTTCTAATTTTTCTTCAAAAACCCCTCTTTATCCTTACCCATTTCCTAAAGCATTTTTCACTTTAATTCATCTTTCTTTTCTTCTCTCGTAAAGTGACTCACCACTAAATCCTCAATTAATTAAAGATCCAAAGGGATAATTATGGTTTTTCACTTATTGGCTTGTAATGAGCTAATTAAACAAGAAAGGGATTAAAGGCTCAAAGTTGGTTCACAAGGCCATTTGGTAAGTGAGTTAATATGAAAGAAAAGCCTCAATCATACGGGTACATATCATACATACAATGGTGGACTTATAAAATCAATTAATTTACAAATCACAATCATAGAAAAGGAGTAAATACACAAGAAGAAAATCGGTGGTTCTTTAAAATGCGGAACCACCTCTCTTTAGGCTCAAAATCTCTCGGGATTGTGTGTTCTGTAACTCTTTTCCATATTTTTAGAAAGCAATTGAATTGTGCATATGCAAGTTTTAGAGAAAGTTTTTCAAAAGATGATAATAGGGGTTCCAAGAGATGAGGGTGCAAGAGTTAGAAAACATGTCAAATACAACTAACATCCATAATTAATATATATATATCATAACCGATTGAGTCACGCCTACGAAAAATAGAAAAACAAAAACAGTTTTGTTTTTCAAGGCATACCCAAATTCAAAAAAGAGCATCTACACTGCTATAAACATCTACCAGATAGTCTACCAGTTAGATAAAGTTATATACAAATGTACTTGAGTAAATATATATCCAATGATTAGAGTTTGATGAAAGGATTAAACCGCCACTGTCAGAAGCCTTCCCCCTTCTTAGGAAAATTGCACGACCCTCGTGCTGTGGGGGTAGGAAGTCCAGTATCTACTCTGTCGAGGTGGATTGGGCGGAGCAACTCCCCTTGGACCCTTCGGCTGAATTCGGAGCTTGGGCAGCAGCAAGTTCGCCACCGAACACATCGGTGCCCCACTGATCGAGGTCTCAGTTGAAATCCTAGTAATGAGGGTCGTCATAGGCGCCATTATTCCTCTTAGAGGGGCTAGTGGGTAGTGACAGTAAGGACAAAGACGCGGGGGCCTCCTCTGGAGCCTCATCTTCTTCTTCAACTTCGGGTTCCGGACCTTCCTTTTCTACAGCAGTTTCCATCTTCTTCTCCCCTTCGTCATCACTGCCTAGGTTAATCACTTCGATTTTTTTGGGCTTGGGCCGAGATGGCCCACCCCGAGCAATGATCCTCTGAGAGAACCTTTTCTGAATTGGCTTCACGGAGATCCTAGCAGTGCTTTTTCCCTTGACAACCTTCGGTTGTTCCACCACCGGAGCTTGAGGATCCTCCCGTGCTTTGGAATGAACTCCAAATGCACTGGCTGCCACAGCGAGTACCAACAGCTTATTGGGTCCTAGCACAAATTTGGGAGAGCTTGGTGGCAAGGAGGGAGGTAGCCCCGCCAATCTCGGAGATTTCTGGGTGGATGGTGCGGTGAGCTTCTCCTTTCCTTTTGCGGCCATTGACTTCCTCTTGCGGTTCATCCTGAAAAAGAAAGAATTTTTAAGTGTATGATCACAAATGAAGAATCAAGCTCAAGCAATGGATGAGAAATAGTTACCATTTCACTATTTCTCACAATCAAATCCCTAAAAGGGGAAGAAATGATATTGGAGTGGGTTAATAAGGTTTTAAATTAAATTTCGATCCAAAAATAGTAAGAAAGCATTGCCCTAAAGCAATTGAATCATATGGAAAAAGGCTGGATCAAAATTCAATTAAAAACTTCATTGAGTAATTTCATCGAACACTTGACGTGCACATTTTGAAAAACAAGGTTCTAAAGAAATTACCAAGTGTTCAATGCACAAACCAATCAAATTAATATTCAACAACCCTCAATTAATCATGGCAACAATTAATCTCAATTAATTTGATCATCTAATCCTAATTATCTAACCGTTCTAAAAATTCTAGATTATAAACACTAAAACTAACTAATTATGCAAACTAGAGAAGAAGGGAGGGAGAGAAAACTCACTTGGCAATGCGAAGCAAGCGAAATTACACACAAACTTGGTGTATGAGTAGTGGTGTATGAGTGAAGTTTGTTTGAGAGAGGATTTGTGAGAAAAAGAGAAATTGAGAGTGAAATAAGAAAAATGGTGGTTGTCGCGTTTTTTAGCGCAAGGATCATCGCGCGGGCGCGCCTTGCCTATGGTGCGGGCATGCCAGGCTATTGGGTATTCATGGCATCATTGTTGTGGAAAGCCTTCTTGAAAGTCTGCAACCTTCGGATCAAGTCGTCCATACTAGCGCATCTGAGTTCAATCTTTCTCCTTCTTTTCTCTTCCTCACCTTTTTCTTTCGAGCTTCCCTCTCCTTGATTTCGAATCTTCACTTTTTTCTTCATAGGATCCTTCTTCTTTTTCTTTATGTGAGGGGGAGTATGTCTCAACCCCTTGCCTTTCTTAACTCTTTCTTTAGCTTCTTCACTCCTTTTACCTTCAACCTTGTCCTCATTACTCAATTGTACTTGATGGGCATATTTCTTGTTCAAAGCGGGTGGCCTCAACGGATGGTAAATCTCCTCAAAATTTCCAACTTTAAAAGAGAATGTTTCGGTGATATAATCAAGCTTGAATCTAGTGGATCTAAGAAAAGCCTTCCCAAGAGCACTTGGGGCTCTCTACGCTTAACAGCCAAGAGGCTCTCTACCAGAAGCTCGTAAGGACGATCAGGATCAAAACGGACACTGTGATGTGGGTGGATGAAGGGCTCGTCATCGAAGTGGCATCTCCTTGTCTTCACAATCGCTAAAGCCGAGTTGGCTCTCTAGTCAGAATCCTCGTACTTCTCTTGATTCTCGACCTCATAGTAGATGATCCCGCTTCCCATCTACGTGTGGGTCAAAATAAGCAAACAGGGGGTGAGAACCTATTGTTCCTAGTCAACGCCTAAGGGTCAACTAAACTATCTTAAGTTTTACGTCAAGTAAGGGGGCAGTTATACTTCAACTAATGAAATGTAAAACAAAAGAAAAAGAAAACAAATAATGACAATCAATAAAAGTAAACAAACACAAACAACCTAGAATAACTAAGCATACACAAACAAATGCACATACAAGAATGATACATGCCTAAGGTTCCTAGCACAGGACGTAAGCTCACGCGTCAGTTGTCTTCCCGCAACCCGACAACTACTTGGAACGGGTCCAAGTATGGTTCCCTATGAGCGAATGTTGTGGCAACTCCGAAGCGACCCGTTCCGCCCTTTTGGGTACTTTCCGCACTCCCTTTGCGGATCTTGAAAGATGGTGAGGATCCTGTCACCTAAGCGTCCGTTTCCGAAGCTATCGTAGAAAGGCCGCATCGCTCGCAGGTAACGGATGATCGTATCGTATATAGGGGAGCTACCCCTTCGTTACATGACACTTCAATCCAATCCTTTCCTCCAACACCAATATACTTCATCCAGTTCAATGAACTGTTCTGGCCGGACCATTAAACTTAAATGGAAGTTGGTGTACACCGGACCATCCACTCTCAGTCAACCAATCGGGCTAATTAGAGCCGAGACCGGTGATCCGTAGCTCACTCTAACTAGACCAATTCATTACAAAGGAACAAGTTGAACTTAACCGACTTTGTTCCCAAGTAATGAACCCGTTCCGATTACACCGTCCCATACCAGCTAACTGGACCGAACCGATTAGACTATGTTACTTAGACCAACTTAGACTTGGGAGTCTTTCACTCTAGCTCACATATTTGTGTAAAAGCTATAATTAAAACTTAGACCATTTTGGTAGACATAAAATCTGTTTTATATAAAATAATTAGAAAACACTTTTAACAGTTTAAGTATAGTTATTATGAAAATAACCCTCACTTAATATGTTTATTCGAAATTAGGCCCCAAATTATACTTTTATAAGTATAAGCTAACACTTTTAATTGTAAAAGACTCACATCTGATATAATACCCTATAAATATATTTCTAGTATATTTACAAAAGCAGATTTTGAAACTATATTTTCGAAATTCCATCCTTACTCTTAATATAGTTATATTTAAACCGATTTTACCCTCTTTTACCAAAACGCACATATCATTTTTGTTTCAAAATATTTTTGACCCAAACCAATTGCATTTTACTCCTAACACTCATACCTAATCCCAATTAAAAATTTTTTGGAAAATACATTTTCTAAAAGACCGTTTTGCCCCTGACCTTAACCCCAAATTCCGAAATTACCCCTTTTTAGTAGAAAAATCAAAATGTCTTAGTCCATATGTAATTTACACACCAAAATAGAATATAGTACTTATAACATACATATGGACTCACCATAAAAATAGTTTTAAGAAAGTAATATTCTAAATACCCATTTTTCCCTTCTTCTTATAAGTGAAGAAAATTACCGTTAAACACCTTAGAACATCTTAAAACTTAATCCCTCCACTTCTAATTTGTCACACCCTTAATTCTTCACATACGAAAACCTTTAAATTCTGCAGCTTTTGCAAAATACATGAAATGACCACAATGCCCTTATAAGCTAATTTCCTTTAATTTTCATAAAAACTTAATTATCAAAATACTTTAACATACTATATACTTTCTTAAAATACTTTTTAAAACAAAAACTCTCCAAGTCCAATAAGGTCTCTTCGGCCTCATCATCATCAACTTCTTAATCATCATTTGATCATCAAAAACATTATATACATATTAAACATAACAAGCCCGGTTCGGCCAAACAGCCATAAATCATCAAGATACAAATTTTGACACATAATATCATACTTAGTCATCAATTCAGCACTTCAACATCAATTACCACTCATCAAAATCGACATGCAACCATCAAGTTTCCAATCACTCTCATCAAAATCCATTTTTACTAGAGTTTATCAATCTTTGCACATTTAGCTCATTTACATGTTCAAACTTCTTGCCATTTCCTCTAGTAAAACCCTAACCCCCTTACCTTTTGTAGATCTCCAAGAAAACACAACAAGAATCCCCAAAAATCATCTTCAAACTTCCGGCCAACCTAGGGTTTCTCCAAGAAAACTAAAAATAAGACAAGAAAAGGTAAGGATCATGAGTTTAAATCTCTAAGAACATCACATGCAAGGGTGGTCTTGTGATACCGATTTTGCAATCCTAAATTCGACATGTATACCGAATCGTACAAGTAATACCACGGTGAGTGGATATCGTTCCCACGAGGATTGACATATCAAACAATAATGATTAATTAACCCTTTTGATTATACCAAATCACTAAAACAGAGGGTTATAATTCAATTGCAAAAATAAAACAATGAATAAGTATTGGAACCAACGTGCAACTAAAAATTAAATTTGAGAAAACAGTGAATGAAATAGTTAAGGATTTGGAGATGTTTAACCCTAAGCTACTAATTCTTAATTTCAATTTCTTCTCTAACAAGTATGATCAATTCCCAACGAATCCTAATTAACTAAACCATAATCTCTTAGTGATTTAGTTTCCCTAAACCTAACCAATTATCAATCTCTTGACTAATTAATTAAGAATAGAGGTGAGCACAAAAACTGATTTAATTCCTATTAAAATTCAATAGTCATCCTAAACTAGGTTATATGTTACGTACCTAACTTAGTTCTAAACCTATTGACAATTCTAACAGAATGAATGTTGCATTAGATATCAAATCCTTATCTCTAGTTCAATCAATAATTAATGAGGATTGAGTTTCCAACCCTTGTTATGATTAATTAAAATTCTCTCAAATCTAATTACGAAAACACATAGAAGAAGTATATTTCTCAGTATTCCCAATTCCGTAATGAAGAATAGAAAACTTTAATCCTTGAATTATGATCAATAACTTGAAATTGAAGAAAATCAAAAACTTGAATTAGTAAGCTATGCCGGGAAGAACAGAGCTCCTCATCCTCAACAATGGAGTTTAGCAAATAAAATTCTGCGTGAAAAACTAAGGTATCCAACCCTAATGGTTTAGAAACCTTTTTATAACTAATTAACTTATCTAAATAAAAATTAAATCAAATCAAATAACCTAATCTTAATCCTATCTAATCTCTAGAAGATCTCATTAACAATTTACAGTTTAACTCTTGAATTAAACTTCCCAATTAGCCAAATTAATTCCTCAACCCTCCAAAACCAACCAATTAACTGAATTATTTCAAGCAACTTTCAGTAACCACAAGAATTGGTGGCGTGTAGCACATTGAATTGAAATGCTACATGCCACTTCTATGAAGATCACACTACATGGGCGTGCTACATGTTGATCTGGCATGTAGCATTTCAACACACACCCATGCTTTGTTCTTTGAGGATCTTGGCGTGTAAAACATGAAGCTAGCGTGTAGAATGAAATGCTACACGCCCATGTGTTGTTTCCATGATGATTTTGTTTTCTTTGCTAAGTGTTTCGGAATGTAGCATTTTAATACACGCCATCCTTGTTTCTTGCTTCCTGGAACTTAGTTTCCAAAATTCTTCAAAAAATCTTCTAATGTTAACTTTAATAATGATTGAGTTCTTCTTCAAATTTTCATCTTCTTTTTCTCTCTTAATCTTCTTCTATTCTTGCAATTATTATCGAATTCAAATATTCAAAGCTATGATGATGAAAAGTGATAATTTTACTTGAGTATTAAACTATTTCGTTCTTAATTTGCAAGAAAATATTCATTAAAAACTACTAATGATGTCCATGCATCATCTTGCATTTACCTTCTAAAGATTAAAATAAAATATAAGAGGATGATGATAATTCGGCTAGGAGGATGAGGAAAAGAAAGAGGTTGATGTTGACGATGAAACTTGAAGGTGATGGTGATGAAGAACCAAGTAGTGTCGGTGGTAATGCTTCGGGTAGTGAAGGAAAAGAAAGGTTGGGAATATTGGTGATGATGAAAAGGAGGCTTAAATGAGGGTGGTGTTGGCTTCGGTGGTGGTGATTTGGGTGCAAGGTTTCATAATGTTCTTGTTGGTGTTCATATTGTTCTTGAGTTTTTGGGTGATATAAGAGTGTTTGATCTTTAAAGAAGGAGATAGAGTAGATGTTTTTGTGTTGTTGTTAGTATGAATGAAATGATGTGATATAAATGAGGGAGTGTTCGATGGTTTGAGGGAAAAAGAGAGAATGATTTTTGGAATAATGCTTTTGGTCAAAAAGGTGGGATATTGGTGTAAGTGGTTTTTGTGAGAAATAAAGCAGGTATATGAGTAAGGGGTTGTTTGTTTGAGAGGAAAATAGAGGGGAGGAGAAGGAAAGGAAGGAAAATAGAAGAAAGATAGAAGTTTTCCTTTGTTTGTTTGAAAGAAAAAAATAAGTGGAATAATTGAATAGTATAAAAAAGGGAGTGGGGTCCACCACAATTTTTTTCCTCCCAAAGGTGGATGGAAAATAGATGAAAAAGTGAGTGTTGATGATAAAATTATTTTTTTTAATGTAATACCCCTAAATAAAATGAATTAGTTTTTTAAAAATAATTATTGATACATTTAATAATTATATTAATTTATAATGATATAGAAACTTTATTTAATTATTGATTTTATTAATAAATTAATTCAATTTTTATTATTTTAAATTAAAAATGATTTTATACAAATAAAATATTTTTTTACAAAAGGATAAAAATATTACGGTAATGCTATATGTATTATTGTACACCTCCGTACATATCATTTTTAATATGAAAAAATATAAATATAAGCACAAAAATGTTATTTCTTTGTGCTAATATTTATATTTTTTGTGTTATAAATAATGTGTACAAAGGTGTCCAGTGATACATGTAGATTAATTAAAATATTATTTATGCTATTATATATATTTTTTACAATAATTTTAGACGTACACCTATTTTATCAACCAAGTCTAACCAAGTTATTTATTTTTATTATAAATAGAAAATCATTTTTATGTCAAGTATATGATTATTTTTATGCTATTTTTTATGCTATTTGATATTAAAAATATTTTTTATTTGGTATAAATATTAAAGACTTGGTTAGACTTGGTTGGATAAAATAAGTGTATATCTAACATTATCGTATTTTTTTTTTAGTTTTTCTCTTCAATCATTCAAAAAAATATTTTTTTCTTTCCTTTCTTTTCATTTTCCTTTCATCCAAACACATCGAAGAAAAATAAAAATCTCCTCAACTTTCTTCCTTTCCTTCCCTTCCTCTTTATTCCCTTCCTTTCTATTTCCTTCCCTCCAACCAAACAAACCATAAGTGTAGCTATATGTATATATAGGTTAAATGAAAGAAAAGAATTGAGAGAGAGTGGGAGTATTGCTTCGGCTGAAGCAATTCAATGAGAGAGAAAAATTGATTTTCTCTTCTTTTATTATAATGAATAAGTGGTATTTTTTGTGGTAAAGAAAATAAAATGGTTAAAATAAATATAATAGATAAATTTGGGTTTAAGAAAGGTGATGTGAAATAGGGAGGTATAGTGTTAACATGGAAAGAAACCATGCAACCAATGAGAACTAAGCTTGGTGGAAAAGGTGTAAGAAAAGTTATAATTACCGAAAAGAAAACGGTAAAATAACCGGTTTAGGATTTTCGGTGAAGTTTTGTCGTCTCAATTTTTAAACTAGGTTAGGGGATTATGTTTTACTAAGGTGCTACTGAATTCTCATATCCTTCACTCTAATTGTCGTATTTGTCATTTTACCGAATTTTACGAACATTTGGTTTTGCGGCTAAAACGCGCGTTACCGAAAATGAACAAAACTCGCCCACTTAATCATATTAACTAAAAAACTAATATTCTAATCTTAATTAGGTAAATATATCATTCCCAAATGAGGATACTCATCTTCGAGTTCTTGTTTTTCTCATCAAATACCGAAAATTCGGTTAAACCATTGCTAATAAACGGTTCATGATCTAAACAGACAATCAATCAATTCTAGATAACTTCACAAACTACATATATATCATATATAACAAGGGCAATTAGGTCCCCTTAAGATGTCCAAGCAGTCAGTTAAAACACTTACTAACTAGGCAGTTCAAGATTTCTGTCACTATCGGCAAATACGGTTAAGCAGGGTTTTACGCTAGTCTAAGAAAAAAGAAACCACGCCTTTAGAAAAGAATGCAAACACTCAACTAAGAATTCTTATAGACGTCTATAAGGGAAGGAAATAATTCAAATTATATGGTGGCTGCAATATGTAATTCAAAGTCTAATTAATTTAAAGAAGTCAAAGGTATATTGGAGTTATGCAGCAAGAGATTGAAATTTCAAAGTGGTATGACTAAGTTTCAAGAAGTTGATTTGTCAAAGTTATTAGTCACACACCAACAATACAAATATGGAACTAAACTCACATTGTCTATTTAGCACTTGCAAGAAGAGAGTTATGGTTGCAATTTGCTTATAAAAAGGAAAATCGATGTTAAAGTTAGAAATCAAACAAATTGCAACAAATCTTTGAAAAGCAAGAAGGCAATTGCACAATCTAATATCACAAACTAAATGTAAATGCTCCAAATGATTAAAACTGTTGATAACTCATTTAATCAATAAAAAATTAGCAACATCTAACCAATCACAGCAAGATATGCAATAAAGTAAGTTGTTTCAGCACCAATCATAAATTCAGCAATTCAGCATTCATAATCAATTCAACAAAACCAAATTCTAATAAATCTACACTATCCTATATTAACCACCTAAATTATACTAACTAAGAAAATAAAATCAAGGTGACTAATTAACCAACTGAAACTAATACTAACAAACTAAAATTCACCGAATTAAAACAAGAAATTAACCTAAAAACTAACAGAGCGAAGAAGAAATAAGAGGGAATGCAGCGAAACAAATATAATGCCAGAGCGAGAGGCGGCAAAATTGGTCTCCTGAGCAAGACAAAACAGTGGGGCAGATACAGGATGCATGGCACATGGAGTAGCATATGCAACATGAACATGTAGTGATGTGAAAAAGGGAGTTGCAGATGCAACTCGTGTTGTAGAGTAGTAAAATTAGAGTTGGTTCGCAATGGCCAGGGGATTGAATGAAGAGTTGCGTACGCAACTCATGTTGTGCGAGTTGCGCAACCAATGGCCAGGGACTGAATATGATGTTGCGCACGCATCCCTGGACTTTTTTTTAAAAAGAGAAACAAACATCCTAAACTATCAAAGACTCAAATTCACAATTCAAAACAAACTTCAAACGTGCCAACTACAATCATTCAATCATAACATCATCAAACATATAAGTATGTACAAAATTACAAAATAAAAGAGAAAAGATTGGAGGGTTTTACCATGGTGGGGTGTCTCACACCTAACACTTTTGTTTAGTGTCCTTAAGTTGGATATTTGGGAGGCTCTTGTTATGGTGTCTTGTGCTTGAACTCATCCTTGAATTCTCACCACTGCTTACACTTTGTATGTTCTAGGAGATTCCAAATCATTACCACCAAGCATCTCAAAATTTCAAGAATGATGAAAAAGTCTCCAAATTGTTGCTTGTTGAATTGTATCCCAGCAAGATCCCAAATCTTGTTGCTATGGTTGATCGTAGGATGAATATGGACTTGGATTTGGATCCATGGAGGTGTTTCTTGGTAATGTGGTGTGGTTTAAGAGTATTTAGGTTGGTAGAGATATTGATGATAGGACTCATTAGGATAAGGTGTTTGAGATGCATAAGTAAAGTTAAATCCATGACATCTATTGAATTAGAATGCACCATAGGGTGGGTTACTCTCATAGTAATGAGGTGGAGGATGTTGATGCCATGAAAAAAAAAATTCATAACGTAAGGCTCCTCTATCATTGAATAGTCCATACTTTAATGCACACCATCATTGAAGTCACCACCACCTACAATATTGCCATGATCATAAACTTAAAACCACCAAAGAAATTATCCATGAGATGAAGATTTAAAAAAATGAAAGACCTAGCCAATATAACCTTAAATTATCTAAATGGCTAATGAAATGATGTGCAAGAATGTGGATAATGATGAATGAAGAAATAGAGGGTAAAATATTCATGACAATATGTAAAAAATGCGTAAAAATGTAAATAAACTGAAAAAGAAAGTTATCAAAACGGTAGAATTTGGCCAAAATAGCAGGGTGGGACTCATTATTTGAGTCTTGTTTAGAATGCCCAACTATTTCAGAATACAAATTTCAAAAAAATCTGAGGTGATCAAAAATAGGGCAGCACCTATTTATGCACCGAAAACAACAAAAAATTATCAAAATAGCAGAAATTCATATGCATGGATGAATTAGGAGCTAAATGTAAATATGAGAACTCTATTATGATGCAACATGCAAATGTAAAAAGGAACAACCAAATTTAGAAAAGATAATCACAATGCAAAATAGTAAAAATCGAGAGTATTTCATCTCGAATCGTTCTTTCTAGGAGGTTGCTACTAGATTGAACATGCGAAAGTGATGTTTGCAGACAGTTAATTCACAAGAGAATTAAGTTGCAAGAGAAAAAATTAAAGCTCATTACTAATCAAGAAAGCATAGCTAATAACTATAAGAGGCAAGAATTGAGATCAAATGCAATTTAAAGGACTTTGGTTATGAGTTTCATGGATTGCATTATTCTTGTCACCTATAAGGGTAGATAATATCCTAGAGTGAACTTCTCACCAATTTGTCACATTGATGAGAAGTGTCAATTTGGTTAATATGTAGCCATAAGTCTTAGTCTACTCATTAAGACACTAGATTAGCATTGATGAATACAACAATAATATCCATCTTAAGTCATAAGTCCTATTCATCATAAAATTAATGGGAGTTTAGCATCAATGACATCTAGATCAACACAAATTACTCTCGATTATCACTCAATCAACGCTAGGTTGAGTCAAATGCATCCAAATAATCAACCCATAACAAAGGAATGAAAATCCACTCTATAACTATCCTAGTCAAAATATCAAACACTTGGAATGCATGAAAATTAAACATCATGATTCAATAGGCAAATAATAAATTCAAGGTACCAGTAAGATAAATGAACAATAAAATCACAAACAAACATAAACATGATAAGAAATTAAACATCCACTTGTTAAATCAAACTAAAATCAAGAATAGCAATATCAAGTGCAAGAAAAAAATTTAAGAACAAGAAAATAAATTAAATAAGTAAACAAACAAGAGTAGCATTAAAAATTTAAAGCTAGTAACAGTCTATGAGTATTTTGTAAAATAGAATAAAAAATTGGGTAAAGTATTGCTTTTGTCCCTAATATTTGAGGTAAGTCCTAAAAATGTCATTACCATTTTGAGACGTCCTATTTGTGTCCCTAATATTTTAAAACTGTATATGTTAATTCAAATTTCACCCTATCCATGGACCCTTCTGTTCCTGTGCCCTTTGTTATCTCGCTTGCTTCACCTCGATTCTCATAGTCCTTGGTCCCCCACATACAAGGATGGACCTACACTCATGAATGGGGGTGCTTGACCCACTAAGTATGTAACTTATTTAAACCAAAAAAATAATAATATATATATTGGCCCATTTGTAAAAATTAATTGCCACACTAATTTTATTTGTATCTTTTTGTAATCTATTTTCTAAATTTTTTATTTATATTTTCTCCAGTTTATTTTCTATCAAAATCAATCTCAAACAAATAGCAAGATTTAAAATTTCTTATTCTTTGGTCCCACTTCTACATTTTCATTGGTTAATATATAATACTCAATAATTCTCTTTAATTTCTTTAATACTCTTTTGATACTCATCAATAATTATTTTTCAATTTTATTCTTCCACCTTCTCAATTTTTGGCTCTCCATATTCTCCATGGTTCATAGTTTCATATTCCATTGCTCCTTTTTTTTTAATTGCAAATTTCAGTTCAAGTATTCAATAATATTTTAGGTATTAATTTGTTTTTTATTTTCTCCGTAATTTTATTTATTTTATTTTCAATTTATTAATTCTTATTATTTTATTTATCTTCGTTTCCTCATTACTGTTCATCAAGGACTCAAGGCATTTTCATATGATGACATGAATTCTTCCATTAGAATATTTAGTTGAAGATTCATGAATCATGATTGTGATATACTGATATATGATTATTTTATATTTAATATTTTATTTCAATAGCCTGCTTACTTTGCATTGCTCATTGAGTTTTTGCATTAGTATTAGAAGGAACGAATGATTCATACTTGATAATAATTATAAAAATATAACACTAATTTAGAATTTTTTATTTTTAGAAATCAAATTGTAATGGAGAAATATTTTAAAAGGAAGCAACCTTCAGAATTTGATGTCACTCCATTAGCTTCTTCTAGTAAAAAGAAGTTCTTAGAATTCACTAAAGAAAATCTGATAGTTAATTTTGGACAACGACCTTAAATTTTAAGTTATTATCCAAACGATAGAAGTGAAGTTAGACGAGCTTATTTGCAAAAGTGTCATTGTCAACCAAAAGAACATGATTTTCCACATACATATTTTGGGACTTCACTCCATAGATTTAATTTAACACTGATTGGTTTGATGAATTTGGCAATTGGTTGGAATATAGTATATCCAAAGACGTTCTCTTTTGTCTTTGTTGTTATCTTATGAAGCCTGATGGTGCAAATGGCAATGCTTTTGTAAAAGAAGGTTTTTTAAATTGGAAAAATTAAAGAAGGAGTGGTTGCAAACACATGTTGGAAATCATGATAATGTTCATAACTAAGCTCGGAGAAAATGTGAAGCACTCATTAAACAAAAGCAACACATCGAAGTTGTTTTTCAAAAGAACTCAAATCAAGCTAAAAGAGATTATTGAACTCACTTGAAGGCAACAACTGAGTGTATTAGGTTCCTACTGCGACAAGAATTGGCTTTTCTTGGTGAAGATTAATCGTACAATTCAAACAATCAAGGGAATTCTTTTGAACTTCTTGACTTTCTTGCTCAACATAATACAGAGATTGATCATGTTTTTAAAAATGGTTGTGGAAATCTTAAACTAGTGGCACCTAAGATTCAAAAAGACATTGTTAGAGATGCTGGAAGTGAAACTACTAAAATTATTATTGATGATCTTGGAGATTATGTATTTGTTGTCTTAGTTGATAAAGCTCGAGACGTTTCTGTCTAAGAGCAAATGGTTGTTTGTTTGCGGTATGTGAACAAAGAATAATCTGTTATGGAGCAATTTCTTAGCATTGTCCATGTTTCTAGCACAAATGCTATGTCGCTAAAGATAGCTTTGGAGTCTTTATTAGTAAAGCATAATTTAAGCTTAGTCAGAATACATGGACAAGGATACGATGGAGCTAGTAACATGTAGGGAGAATTTAATGGCTTCAAAAGTTTTATCTTAAAGGAAAATTCTTGTGGTTTTTATGTTCATTGTTTTGCTCACCAACTTCAGCTAGCACTTGTGGTTGTCGTAAAAAAACAAGTTGAAGTTGCATTACTTTTTAATTTGCTTTCTAATTTGTGCAATATTGTTGGAGCTTTTTGTAAAAGGAGAGACATGCTTCGTGAAAGTCAATTGCAAAAGACAATTGTTGCATTACAAAATGGATAATTTTCTAGTGGGCGTGACTTAAATCAGGAAACAACATTGAAAAGGACAGGTGATACTACATGGGGCTCACATTATGGTAAATACTTAGCTTGATTTCTCTTTTTTCTTTCTTGGTATAAGTTCCTGAAGTCGTTGAGGATGATACAAATAATCCCGAACAAAAAGTTGACGTATATCAATTATTGAATCATATTCAATCTTTTAAATTGTGTTCAATTTACATTTGATGAAAGCTATTTTAGGAGTTACTAATGAGTTGTCTCAAGCTCTATAAAGAAGTGATCAAAACATTGTAAATGCTATTACATTGGTTAAAGTGTCTAAACAACGATTACAAGGTATAAGAGAAGATGGTTGGAATTCTTTACTCAATGAAGTTTCATTATTTTGTGATTGTCACAATATTCAGGTTCCAAATATGGATCAAACATTTGTAACACCGGGAAGATCAAGGAACAAAATCAAAAAGGTATCAAACTTTCATCATTTTCAAGTTGAATTATTTTATCAATGGTTGATAGACAACTTTAAGAGCTTAACAACCTTTTTACAGAGATAAATATTGTGTTACTTCTTTGTATAACTTGTTTGAATTCAAGTGACTCATTTTCTGCATTTGATAAGAAGAAGTTGATTTGCTTAGCTTAGTTTTATTCCCATGAGTTTTCTTCTACTCAGTTTTTGGCTCTTGATAGTCAACTTGAGAATTTTATATTGGATATGCGTCTTGATGATCAATTCTCAAATATAAATGGGATTAGTCGATTGTGTCAAAAGTTAGTTCAGACAAAAAAAACACATTGTTTATCCATGTGTTTCTCCTGTTGAAATTAGCTTTGGTTTTACCTGTGGCAATCGCATCAGTTGAAAGAACATTTTCTGCTATGAATATCATAAAGAGTCGAATTTCTAATCGAATGGGAGGCAAGTGGTTGAATGATTCTTTAGTAGTATATAGAGAAAGTGAGACATTCAATCAAGTTAATAATGAGTAATTATTCAACATTTTCAAAATATGAAAATTAGAAGAGAAATACCTTCAAGATTTAAATAGAAGAAATTTAGCGGTTAATGTAATTTTTTTTTTATTTTATAATAACCATTGCATAGTTATATTTTGTCTTTTATATTTTTTTTAAGATAATTTAAAAGCGTTTCAGTATATTTGGGAATTCAAATATTCTTGTATTTTTAGCCTTGATCTTAAAAATATATATATTTTATAATTAAAATCAGCGATTATAAATAGGGAACACCTGAGTTTGTTTGCTGACCTTCCTCGCTTTCCTGGAGATTTACACATGGACCACAGCTTCCGCCCATGCAAAGATTTTGTACAGCGTTGCTCTTGCAATATCATGGGGTAAATCGTTCACAAAAACGGTATGCGACTCCTGTTCCACCCTCTTCCGTTCATTTGTTGTTAACGTTGGATCCCGATTCTGTGCGTGCCATTTCCTTCTTGACCTTTGAACTTGCCTCTCTCATTGGAGAAAATCCTTCGTAGCACATTTGATTACGGCTGTTCAGACTAACATCTTGTACTTCTCTGTAATTTCTACATTCCCTTTTTTTTTATTATCAATTTTTAAAATGGAAAAGAGCCTTATCCCAAATAATAGAAATTGAAACTAACTACACGTCCCTCAGATTGATTACTCCTCTATATCTCCTTTTGGGGAAAAAGGAAAAACAAGTTCTATAATTAAAAAGTTAATATTCGATTGAGATAGAATTTGAAAAAAAAAAAAAGAACCGAGGAAAATAAATTAATCAGCAACCAAGTAAAACATAAAGGCTTTGTCCATTTTATTCTCCAACACTTGCAGAGGATGTCAGTCAATGACGAGTTAATTATGAATTTCACTTCTTAATATATGCTGATGTTACATTAATTGATATCGAGATCCATGCACAGAATAGCTATAATCTAAAATTATAATATTTAAATTAAGAATTTAATTTCCATATCGTCAGTTTAAAAGAATTTTATATATACATTTAATGAGGTGTTATTACATCATCAAAAGTAATTAATTTTCAAAGTCATTACTTTTAAAATCATATAAATGCATGAATTTTATTAAACGACTATTAAAACTTTTTATACGACTAATGTATCAAAATTAAATTCTTAATTTAATATATACAATTTCATCTAAATAATATCTATAATTATATATTAATAATATTTTATATTTGCATTTAACTTAATAGCAATTAATAAAAATAAAAAACTAAAATAAAAAAAAATTATGACCATCTATGTGTGCCAAATTATAGCTACCAAACTTTTTTCTTACACAATAATTCTATGTATGAGACCATTTGTTAGGAATACTTCATTTATTATACCAAGTCACCAGCAACGAGAATATACTATTCCCAGCTGACTAGCTGAGTTTTCCTGGGAATTCTACTACTGTAAAGCATTAGTCACTTCTTTCTTAAATATAATTTATCTAAATTATGCTTTTACCTTTATTATCTTTCCTTGTGATGAGAGAAAAAATTATAAGGATTGAAGGTAATTTAAAAACAACAAATATAAAAACAAAGCAAGTGTCATTGTTAATTAGAGAATACTAGTATTCATCTTTTAATTAATGGGTCATGGTAATATATTCTGAAAGATTTTTTTAAGATATTACACTTATCTGAAAATTTTGAATAAAAAAAAGAGTTTAATTTTAATGCACTGTCAATATAAAAAGTTTTACACAGTCATTTAATTATATTCATGTCTAGATAATTTTTAATTTAATCTATTAAAATAGTAATAACAAAATTTAATTTTAATGCATTATCAAATATAAAACAAGTTGCACTATCACTATTAAATAAATATTTTTTATTATATAAAATAGTTCACAATATCATATGTTAGTTGGTTAAAATCAAACTCTATTAGTTAGTTGTCAACAAAAAAACAAAAAATTCTATTAGTTAGTTAAATCAAACTCTAAAAAATATTGGCACAACTTTGACCGGTGGAGGTTCTAGGAACGCCGTTATTTCTCAGTTACCGGTATTTGCAAGTAAGTAGCTAGTAATTAAGTATGTTGTTGTTGGTATTTAATGAGACATCCGCAGTACAAGCGCGCAGCTCATGGGCTTACTTAAATACCGTGTTTACCGGATTTTGCCGGTTAATTATTTAGGAAACTAATTAATTTAATTAATTAATTAACTTATTTCTTAAAATGACATTGCGTCTCAAGTCTTCAGAAGGTGGGTTCCAAATAGTTTCGCTGTTTTTCTTGTACGACAAGCACACCTTGTGCGGATTTGCATTTTGCAGCACTTCCCAATTCCCAAACCCAAACTCAAACAAAAAATATTCTTGCGCACTTTAAGATAAAATAGATGGATAGATATGTCAAATTAAATTGACAACCTGAAAAGATTTATTATTATTATTGGCTTAACAATCAGTGCTTCTGTGGATCTTTTCTATCACTATTAGAAGGTGACAATGTTATTTGAACAAGTGATTTTTATCAATTAAGTATAATTATATTATTTATTTTTATGCTAAATAGAATATTATTTCGATATCAATTAGTATAAAAATTACACATCAATAAAGTTTTATTTGACATCGAAATAGTTTTCTATTTAGCATAAAAATAAATCACTTGAATGCACTTGATTCGTCAAAACCACTTATTCATATATAATTATTGTTTATCATTTATCGGTAAATATTTAAAAAAAATATATTTTTATCTGTCATGTTAACATTTTTTCTTGTCAGCTCTCCCGTTTTTCATTTTTTTTTTAAAAAAAAAAAGGAAAATCTAAAGTAAAAAGTTGCTGGTAAAGTAATAAAATAACGTATTAGTCACCATTGAATTTATAGCTCTCATCTTATGAGAGTCTCGCTATCTTAATTTAGGAGTATGCATTAATTTTTTATTCTATTACTTTATCAATTTTCTTGCTTAAGAAGAATTTGATCATTTTTTTTTCTCTTAACAATACTATTAAGTGCTAATGGCCACTTGCCAAAATATCTAAACAATGAAAAGATAGGTTTGATAGGTAAAGTAAACATTTAATCGGATCCCTAATCATTTATAATTTAGATATGACGTCTTCTAATAATGATTATAGAATCCTAAATCAATTCTTCACAAAATAAAAATCTTGACAGGTCGATCCTCGTAGTAGGTTACCAAAAAATAGTTATAGTGAGATGTCAGTTCATGTTTGATGTGTCAAATAGCAAATCAACACATCAGACATGAACTAACACGCCATTGTGGCTATTATTTGGTAACCTACTACGAAAGGTCAATTTGTCAAATTTTTTATTTCTTTAGAAATTAATTTAAGATTTTATAATTATTAGGGGACATCATGTTGAAATTTTAATTGGTCAAGATTGGAGTTGAGTGTTTAAAAATTTTAAACTTAGCAAACATATAAAAATTCATAGAGTACCAAAATGAAAATATAAAATCTAATACTTAACTTATATCCAAAACACTCAGAATATTTGGAAGTGATATATCAATGTTGATATTGGAACATCAAATAAAACTAGTTTTGCCAAATTCAGGTTAAAGTTTTGTAAATAATTTTCTTGTTTTCCCAATCTTTTCCTTTATTATCAATTTTGGTTTTTCGTACAAGAATTGAAAATGCCGGAAAATTAAAACCAAGATTTATTGGTGTAAAATATGTTTTTAAACATGTTTTAATGCCCCAAGAGAAACATGTTTTTATATTTTATTAACTAATTTTATAATATTATTATTTCATTCAATTTTTCTTATACTATATATATTCTGGTGAAATTTACATGGATCTTATTATAAGATATGATTCTCAAATGGAACAGAATTGTATAAATAATTCTTTAAAACTTATTATATGTGGTAATGTGGCAACATATATTATAATTTTTTTTATAAAGTAACCAGCAAAAAAGGATTCCAAAGAATGATAATTGTTTGTAGAAAGAAAATATATTATATATACATCTTATATATAAAGACACGAATTAAAGAGTTGTAATTATTAACTAATATTTCTTAGAAACATTTATTATATATACATATAAAATGATGAAATAAAAACATTATTAAAATCAGTGAACATTAATTAAAATGATATAATTTATTTTAACCTTAGATAATTCAGATCTAATTATGAAAGCATTCTTCTTTATTTATATATATATATATATATATATATATATATATATATATATATATATATATATATATAT